>CM035171.1:135969870-136141034 GCA_020205615.1 Panax quinquefolius
AATATAAGTTGTTTAAAAATAGCGGCGTAGTTATTACGAGATTATCTTGTTAAAATACTCGGTGGTTAAAACACGATTAGCTTTGCGGTATTGCACGATTATTGATTCTTACGTGAAGGCCTTTACTTTCAATAATGGTTCTGATAATTCTTATTCGATATTTTATTGAGTTAATAATTCTTTGCGTTGATATTTTATATTCTTTGTTTTTGATAATTGTCATTCTGGCGGTATTTTCATTATCGAAGCAATAATTCATATTATCTGAATAATATTATTAGATAACATTATTGGCAATGTCTAGAAAGTTACATCTAAGGAGAGGTTTGGTCACCTAATTGCTGCGCCCGAAGAAGAAGAAATTCTTATTGAAAGCCCCTGCTCTTCCTGAGAACCGCCTCGGTTGTCGATATTGTGATTCGTAATATTATTTGTGAATAATTAATTATTGATTCATATGATGAGAAAAATATTGATTTTATGTGGATATAGATGGAGAAAATTTTTATTGTGACAATTGTTGAAAATTGAAATTTTATCTTTTTCTGATAAAATAATTCATTTAAATATATTATTATATGTTAATAATATAATAATGGTGATATTTTTACAACGAATGTGGGATATATGAGTATACGAGGAGGAAGAGTATTTTTGTTGCAATAAATATTTAAAACATGTTAAACATGTCGGTGGACCCCATTTATTGACTGAAACTTGATTATAGCTTATAAAATCGCCCGTTTGTGGATTTCGGTCAATTTCTGATTGGAATTTGGAAAAACTTTCTTCTGTAAAGTTGTAGAAATTGAATTTCCTATAAAACTCATGAGATTCAAATTTTCTGATGAAAGGGCTATTTATTATGAATTATTGAAGTTCAAAGTCAAAATAATTGATTTTTGGAAGTTTAAAATATTTAAAATTAGAAAAACGTTTTTCTTACTTTTTCTAGAATGTGGCATGTGTTTGATGGCTGAAATCAGATTCTAGGCATGTGTAAAAATTTATATAATTATATTATTAATTTATTAAATTTTCTGCTTTTGGTGTTCTAGCAATTTCCTATAAATAGGGTCTTGGGTTAGAATTGAAAATCACATCGAAGCTGAAGTTTTCTCTCTATATTATCGAGCGTATTCTTGTGAGTATTTTGAGTATCTTTGAGTATTGCTATATAAAGTCCAAGTCATAGCTTTATATCCTGTTTCATTTAGAAGACTTGATCTTTCGAGGTAAGGGATGTTAATTTCTTCTCAAATGATATTATTTCTTCAATTTCATTATCTTTGAAATATTGGTTAGAACTTTTTATCAAATTTGGAACTTTTTCATATTCGGGTTACTATTCATGAGTTCTTATTCACGAGTTACTATTCATGAGTTCTTATTCACGAGTTCTTATTCACGGTCTTATTCAATAAGCGTGAAGATGTTTTTTATGGAATTTCTATCTTTTGGTGTAGAGTTACTTATTCACGTATCGTGACTATTCACGATATCTGACCTTTATTCAATAGAAAATAAAATTTCTTCTTTTGTCAAAATATCTATTCGGATACTAGCTTTAATTGTATCCATGTTTTGATCATTCTTGAATTTTACACCACTATGATTATTTTGAGGTATCTTTTGAACATGGATAAAACAAAGTACGAATCCTTAATCCTTAATCCTTGTCATTTTGTTTCATTGGATTCGTTTCTTTAAAAATATTTTCATCATCCTCGGTCTTAAATGATGATATTATGGAATATCTTTGGCACATGGTCTGAAGATGAATGATTTCTGAAGAATATCTTTGGCTCAGTAGTGCAAAGATGAACAGTGTTTAGATGAACATGACCAATCGATGAATATCTTTGGCTTTTATAGTGCAAAGATGAATATTTGATTCCGGATGTATATTGATTGATGTTACGAGGGATAAAAGATAGATGATGAACTTTTAAATTCATACATGGAAGATGTAGTTTGCATTCTCTACTTAACTCTTAATGAATTATTATTTCATTGCGAATATTGATTTAAAATTTGTTGTCTATTGTATTCTATTAGATTTTTCCTGTTGAAGACTAACGATAATTTGTTGTATATTATCTTAGTCATAATATTCTTTCTTGAAATTTAGTTGAGCTCACCCTTTTCCTTTTGTTCCATTTTTCTCGGGAGGCGAGAATATAAATGAGTGCGAGTGAGGTATGGAATGAAGGTTCTAGAGAGAGTTGTTTAGTAGTCCTCACCGTTTTT
The DNA here is from genome assembly GCA_020205615.1 of Panax quinquefolius. Classification (NCBI taxonomy): domain Eukaryota; kingdom Viridiplantae; phylum Streptophyta; class Magnoliopsida; order Apiales; family Araliaceae; genus Panax; species Panax quinquefolius. The sequence goes on from CM035171.1 coordinate 135,972,121, forward strand.
GTAAAATAATGTATCAATAAATGTGATGAGGATTTCTTTGAGTATAGATATTGTCTAGAAGATAATATTTGTATTTAAACTCACAGTTTTACTGTTGTAATAATAAAGTTGTAGTTATTTCTGTACCATGTATTGACAACTCAGAATGGGTGATGTATACCTATTTTGGGGGCGTCACAAGTAGGTTTTCTTCAACCAAACCAGCATTCATGTCAGTCAAAGCTTGTTGGCTGGCTTCGGACGCAGCCAACCCATCCCTCGTGGTCCTTAACTCGTCATCGATGTCTTCAAATCCATCCTGGCCCGATCTAATTACGTTTTGAAGGCCGTTGATGGTATGAAAAAGCATCTTCACGACCAAGCTCTCTCTCGGTCCAAGGTTGATTTCAACATGTTTATCTCTTGCCTCATGAAATCTTCCTCGGCCTCTCCATTTATTTGTCTCGGGACTTGAATCGTCCAAGACAACGATAACCTGCATATTTTCAAAATATTCAAGTCAAACGTCCAAATATTCAAAGGAGAACAGAGATATAGAGGAAAAAGAGATTGTTATTTACCTTAGCCAAATAGCTCATCCCTCATCGAAAGCGATTTCGTCGCATGTGATCAACGAACCGGTGGTCGTCGGTGTTTCGAACGAAAGCTCAAAGAGGTCGAAGGAAAATTGGCATTGAACACGGGCCACAAGTCGGAGATCCTGACCTCGGCATGGTAACCACGACACGAGGGACCGGGTCGATCGAGGAAAATCTTGGCCTTTCGGAGAGAGTTGTTGGTTGTTCGGGAGGGATGGGGTCCGCGTGTATGTTTTCAATTGTGGAGATTTATTTGGGGTGGGTCCTTTAGGTGTTGAAAGCGAGGCGGCGAACTTCGGATGGCTATCAGGAGTGCGTTCCTCTTCCTGGATAGCGTTGGAATCCCTTCGTCCTGGTCACCGTCTTCGTCAATCTGTATTTCTGCAGGGGGCACGAAGGATGGATAATAGAAACCGAGGCACCCCAGTTCTTGGCGATTAGTGGGGTTATTTTTATTTTTAATTTTTGGTCCGGTCGTTTCTTGATCGGGACGATCAAGTAAACCGCTTTGTCGAGGAATAGGTCCAGGGGTTAGCTCTATTTGGTGTGAATTCGGAAGGGGTGACAAGAGGGGTGACACAGGTTTTCTGGTGGCTCTCTCTTCCGAAGCGAGGATGAAGGGTCTCTTCCGTATAAGAGCCTCTTGACCTCTGCTTCTTACGCTCGAAATTCATCCAGTATGAATTTAAAAGTGGATTGACTTTAGGGTAACTTCATTGGTATATTTTCAACAGCTTCCGAAGACTTCCCGGACAAAAAATCTTCGAACTCCTTTATTTCTAAGGAGCTCGGTCTGATCAGAGATACTGCATAAATCAAGCAATCCTATGTTAAATTACACATCATAAAATATTTTCAAAAATTTATATATATGGAATAAACTAGTACTTACACTTATGGTCATATAACCATGCCTGCTTCGAGAGGAGTCCATATTTCCACTCTTCCTTAGGGAAGTTGTCGAAAAGTTCCATCATTTCCACTTCCCGTTCTTCAGAAATGTCTCCGAAGTCGTGAGATCTTTTCGTCGATTGCCCGATTCGGTAAAGAAGAAATCTAGGACCTTTGACGTAGAACCACTTCTCGTGCCACCCCTATTGCTCAAGGAGTGTTCACCAAAGTGACGTCTCTCGAACTTTTCTCTCCACTTCCTGGAGAATGCTTCTACTAAGGGCCTTGAACCCCTTCTCCTGGATTGTATTATTTTATAGGCAGTGAAGAAGAAGAAGTCGAGGAGGGCTCGACGCCCAACTTCATGGCGAGAAGGCCACGAAGGCCAAAATGTGAATGTAGGAGTTTGGCACCAACCTGTGAGAACCCCACACCAGGAATCCCAGTAGGGTCACTATAAAAATGTGTAGGGGAAAACGAACCCCTTCTCCAAGAAGGTCATGAGGACGGTAAGTCCAACCTTGAAAGTAGTTAATACATCTTTTCACCGACACTGGTACCTTGATCGCGTGGGTATCCGGAATATGGGCACCGAGATTGAACCTCTTTTAGTTCACCTCGGTCCACGATAGAAGGAGTGTTGGCATGCGAGAAGCGATCCGTACTCCTGTAGTATTCAGAGGGGGTTTTTGGAGTTTTCGGTTTGGGGTTCACGCTTGTAGTCCCTTCATGAGGGTTGGGGTTTGGTGGAACCACTGTGATCGGTGTTACCAGTATTGGGGAACTTTGTTCAGAGTTGTGGGAAGCCATTTGTGATGATTTGCAGAGAAAGATCAGAAAGTTTGGAAGGCACTCGAATTTCAAATGAACAGGTAAAACTGTCAAATTTGGTAAAGTTATCCTTTTATACTGACGGTTACACGGTGTTCAAGGCTGGTACATTAAATGTTAGTAATAATTTGGAATTTGAGTGGGAAGCGTCCGGTCTCGGGTCCAGATATTTAATAGATAGGGCCTTTCTGATTTGGGCCTTTAATCTCCTCTCATCTCATTTTGTGAGCAATAACCGGGTACATTTCAATTATTTCTTATTATGGATTTTCGGTAAAATATCATGGACTATTTATAGTTTTCTATTAAACATTATGTTCAACAAAAAACTAGGGGGCAATGTTGGGTCATGATATTTTCTTTCATTAAATAGGAGTAGATTGAAGCTTACTCCTTTAATTAATCTATTGGGCCTTTATTATTGAACCATGAAAAGTTTTTGAGCCCAGTTATCCTATTATTTCCATTTTGACTTATAAAATAGAGATTCATCCGAAAGGGTCGATCCTTTGGACATTTTAATATCTATTATTTTGACTTGAATGATGAAAAAAAGCATGACGGTTGACTAGAGAACTCCGCCATGCATTAATGTGGATGGGATTATAACCCCACGTAGGTGGAAACGATGACCAAAAGCATGGATAAACTACGTGCGATCGGTGAGCCCATCGGATCAAGGGGGTGTGTCGGGGTAATAGTGGGTGTACTGTAATCCGGAAAAGAGAGTATAAACAGCAAAGAAGTCATCACGAAGAGGTATGTATGTACAAATTTTATGAATTAATAATCGGATATACACTCAAGAATTATTATTATCTCTCTCAATACACTTTAGGCATTCTGACCTCCATTTTGTTAACCTTGTGAACACGCCATCTCTCTCACGCTGAAGTATCCCAAGCGGAACCGTAGTCGAGTTTGTGGTGTTTATGTCGTGTTTACTTGTGCAGGGATCGAGGCGTCTTACGTGATTGGGGCGTGGCGAGAATATCTTGGCATTAACAACAAGTGAAACAAGAAAAATAGAGACAGATGAATGTTGTCGTAATAGGGTGTAGGTAGGTGAAGTGCTTGTGGTTTATATGACACATTATTGGGAAGAGAATAAAACTCCCCAATCTTTATATATACTCCCTCCGTCCCTATTTAAATGACGTTTTAGAGATGAATACAAGAATTAAGATAATGATTGGAAAACATTAAATATAGTATTCAATTGTCTATAATACCCTTAAATCATTAATTTATCATAGCACAAGAGTTTAAAGTATCAAAAAAATAAGTAGAGTAATGAGGGGTAATTTTAGAAAAATAATCATTAATTCTCATAGATTTGAAGAACAAACGTCAATTAATTAAAAATAAATAAAAAATTTTAAAATGTCATTTAAATAGGGACAGAGAGAGTATATATATATATATATATATATATATATATATAGAGAGAGAGAGAGAGAGAGAGAGAGGTTGGGAGGGAGTAGCAGCCTTGCTAAAACTGATATTTAAAAAAATATTAAAAGTCTGGGGGTTAGGAATACCAAAAACGAGTGGCAATGAAAGGGAGAGGGTGTTTTAAGTATGTGTGTGTGTGTGTGTGTGAGAGAGAGAGAGAGAGAGAGAGAGAGAGAGAGAGAGAAAAGTAGACGACTAGTGTTAAGTGTGTTAGTGGTAAAGTACAAAACCACAAATTGGATTTTGAGTTATTTCTCTTTTTTGCTGTCTACTCTTTTTGTCTTTGATCTCTTTTTAAAGAATTTTACTAGTAACTTTACAACTTAAGTTATATATTAATTAATATACCAAAATTAGATGCAACTAAATATATATATGTTTACATAATTATAACACACTAATATATTGACACATGTTTTTTTAATATCTTTTTATGTAGCAAGATTCATGAATACTATCCATCAACAAGAATTAAATGTTGATAAAAATTATTATTATATGTTAATTTAACAGAGAAATTGGTGGTTCATGTAGTATTTGATAGTAAATGCAACATTAATTAATTACAATAAAATAATTAGTCCATGTTTTTTAACCTCATATCATATCTATGAGAGCAGATCCTCCAAAAGATGTGCTCTCGATATCCATCTTCTTCACTTTTTCAACTATTAATTGTTCCACTTCTATATGTCTGTATAAATGCAGTTGATGAAATCAGATTTTGCTCGTTTTAATTATTTTTTGTACAAGAAAAAGAATGAGAATAATGTTTGATGCTCATACTAAATCAAAATCAGCTATCTATAAAAAGATAACCACCCTCATAATTTAGTTTTATTATTATACTACACTAATAATTAATACTTTTTTTTTTACGTTTTACATATAGATATAAAAGAAACATGTTTTTTTTTGTACATTTTATAAGTAGAATTCTTTTTGTTTTTGGATGGAATAAAGGGAGTAGTACTTGTTGACCCTAAGTCAAAAACTAATTAAACAACACAAACATATAGAGATAGAGAGAGAGAGAGAGAGAGACTGGCTCTACCAACTGTTTTAGTCAAATATGACTCTTGTATATTGGAATGCCCCCCCTAATTAAAACCCACGAGTTAAAACATGATCCGCCCATCACTCACCCACGCACACCCCTCCGTCTCCAACCAATGAATGGGTCCAATTTCCAATAGCGGTTCAAGTTTCAACTCCCTTAAAAAGGGCCCCACCTTCAAATATGCAAGTCCCCTCCTCCTGTACGGGTAAAAGAATACTACTACTAGAACTTGAAATTTTTTCTAATTTTCTACAGCTTTATAACATAAAAGGTAAGTCGGTAAATCAACCGAATAGTTCGGATATAATTTTTAAAAATATAAATAAGATTCGAATTTGTTAATAATATAATTTAAATTTGAGTATAAAAATAATTTAAATAAAAATATGAGTATAATTTAAGTAAATTTATATTCTATTTCGTTTAATATTAAAACTACTTGAATTACCAATTATGATTCGATATACTCGATTGATACATATTTGATTTGATACTCCATACATTCTCTTATAATATATATATAATTAAATCAAATTAAAATAATTAATTATTATTGTTTTATTTTATTTTTATTTGTAAAGTATAATAATAAATTTAATTTAAAATTATTTTTATAATTATATGTATTATAAAACTAGTTATTACGTGAAAACTCAAACTTAAACTTGAATTTATAGTTTGAATATAATTTGATTTGAATCGAATTTAATTCGAATAATAAATATTATAATCGAGTGGAATCTATGTAAGTTTTTTCAAATAAAATTTGAATTTTAATATGAATTTAACATTTCGAATCGAATTCGGATAATTCTTGGACTCGTTTACACCCTTAATAAGAGACGTCACAAACATATCGTGTTAGACAAACTTGTGTCGTGCCAAATTATAAATAAAATATTATTTAGATCAACATTTATATTATTTAGATGATTATTCCTATTAATTAATCATGGATAGTACATTGTGTTTTACTCCTAGTTGCCTACTTGTTATAGTATAATATATACTTCCTCAATCTGATTCAAATTTAAAATTATTTATGATTTTTAAAAGTTAATTTAATATATTTCAAACTTAAAATTAAAATACGTTGTACCCCTAACCCCTTGCTAATACGTTCCTACATGATAAAATTATAAAAGCCCAATATGCAACCTATTACTGGAATGAAGATGAAGACCAATTGAAGCGTAGAGAAAGGATTATAAGTTATTATTGAAAACTTAGCCAGGAGGCCTAGGACCATTAGATCAGGTTAGAGGTATATTTGGACCATTAGATCAAGTTAGAGATAAAGTTGACACCAACTTCAACAAATTGTATAGATTTTTATTACATGAGCTATAAAAAATTTTGTATTGATGATAAAATTTTTATTACATTAATTGATGCAACATTTTCTATAATTTGTACAATAAAAATATATATAAATATTTTCACATTAATAACAAGTAGATCCCACTTTGATATAAAATTGAAAAAAAAATACAGTTGTCAACAACTGAGATTGTAACTATCAACAATGGCACAAGTGACCCTATTAATACATGTTTATTTACTATAGCTTCATCACTGTTATGACAACCATATATAGGCATATAAATCTATCAACCCACGTCCCATAGAGTGACCGCTACTGCCAAGTAGTATTAAAAGAGGATCCGATTAACATGAAGTTTAATGTTTAATAAGTTAGTCAATTAACCAACATATAGAGGTCAATTGACCAATTTACTTAAAAATAAACTTTATGTTAATCACTTCCGTTAAAAGATTTACCACTAGAATAATTTCTGAGCCATAGATGTGAATATGTAGGAAGAGTCAACAAGGGCGAGCAAAGGATTAGGATATAAAGAACAGGATTAAGTCCATTATTTTGGCTGCTGAAGGAGCCTACGGGCTACGAGTATATACATTATTTGAAGAAATTGGATTGGACTGATGCTATCACCTTCCGAAGAAGAAAGACAGATAGATGTGTGTTATCCCACAAATCCAAACACCCAACAGAGAGAGAGAGAGATGTTGACATAATTTCAACGGGGTGACAATAATTGAAGACAACTTTCACTCTATTCATCAACAATGACTTTTACATTAACAATAATTATAGGTATAATATGCAAAAGAAATTAAAATGGAACTGGTGCATGGTGTGATGATACCTTACAAACTATCATTTACAAGGGCATCCTGTCATCAACATAAGTTTAAAATATTACACCCCGGACAAATTGAAAGCTGGGAACCCTGCACGTAAGGCATTCAGAAATCAGAGCATACTAATAATACTATTCCCCTCTTCTTAGAAACAACACTATAGTCAAATGCTCCTAGATGCTTACCTGGGAAGGAAATTGCAAATATTATTAATTTAATAACCAAAAGATTTTCTAAATGTTCCTTCTTTTTTGGTTAACCATTCTTTCAATACAAAGTTGGGCGTCTTATGAAAATTGGGGAAAACATGTTTACATATTAATCAATCTAAAAGCTAATTTTCCTCAACATTATTTCTAGTTGTGGCATTATCAACTTCTGCATGACAAAAACAGTTAATATTCCCCAAGTATAAAAAGACAAACTTCAGTCACTTCTAGTGTTATCACAAACTTTATGTAAAGGAACTTAAAAGATACGAGTCATGTAATTCAAAGTGATACAAAAATACACAACAGATGAAGTGAGCACATCTTTTTTGAAGGGCTAGGTAGAAGATGACTCACCAGGGACATTATCATTTCAACCATACCAATGAAAACTGGTCCACACATCATCAGATGGAAACTTTCTGCATAGGTTATTGATAATATATAAGTTAAACCATACAGCTGAATAACTAACAAAAATAACTTCTTACCCAGTAAAATGACCAAAACCAACCACCAGAGCTAACACCTAATATCTTGACAAGTGCTTCATTTGATTTGAGGGATGATTATTTATTTTTAAGAGCAAACTTTATTCTGAGATAAGCTTGGAAAGTTTCTACTTAGAAAGAAAACACAATACCTAAAGTAAACAACCAACCACTACTCTAATTAAAACTTTAAGCAGCAGAATTTACCTTCGATTTTAAGATGCTTTGGCTGTCACTGAAGTACTGGTTTGGATGATTGATTCCGGCATCACAAGATGAACTATGTACGGCTTCAAATGTCAACGTGCATGCCAACTGTGCATACATTATTGAGAATATAACTCTCTTCTCATCTAAGGAAGATTAAACTTAATATGAAATGTTCCAAGAACGATGCTGATTATCATTTTCTGACCTGATAATGTCTATTTCGGACTTTATCTATCACATCCTCCAATACACGATTGCTCACCCCCATTTTACCAAGGGCAGCTCTCAAATTCTCTTCACTGTCAAGAAAAGTAACATGCTACAATGTATCAAATTTTTCTGAGAATTTTATGTAATTTGCTGACATGATACCACCAGGTTTCAGATGTACATGGTAGGAATTTGGTAAGATATTATAAGTATAAATGGATCTGTAAATTGGCTCATGGTAGCAAATTTTAGTGTCAAATTTATATATCATCAGATACAGAGTCACCATGACAAAACATGATAGCATATCTAACGTCAGTCAAAAGAAGGTATTTGTTTAGCATACAGATAAAATTTACTAAGTTGAAAGCAAGCCTTCAACAACTGGAAATGTATTTAGAGAAAAAGTTACCTGAAATGACGATAAGGGCAACCATGATGATCTCCAACACCTGGAGTTGATGATATGATTTTTTGACAAGAATACGGTGTATAATCCTGCAGTTGCCAGATTAAAGAAAAAGCTCCGAATATAAAACACATGATCATCAAAGCACAATTTGAAGGTTTTCCTGGTTGTGTTCTCTGTCGCCAGAGAAAAGCCACAAAGAATAGCACCATGTATAAATAATACAAACTTCAAAAACATTACTAAAATCAGAGGTTGCCAGAATCATGATATGGACCTTTGGACACGGTTAATACCATTAACAGCCTACTGTAATGAATCAAATAATATTGAAATGAATTTATTAGCAACTGATCAGATCATAGCATCTCAAGCTGCGATATTGTATTCAAAAGATTAATTTTCAGAAAATTAAGCAGTATTCTTTACAAAATTGAAAGATGGGATCTTCAGTACAACATCAATTCTTTGGAGTACCACTATTGTAGATTTTGTGATATTTCCCTGGTCATATAATTGAAATGGAAAATTCAGTACCATCAACCATAAAACTGGTTTTTATTTATAGTTATTTCTTGTTCTTAATCAATTTTAAGATTTAATATCTTGCATGTTGCAATCTTAACAAGTGAAAGATTTAATCTTGCACAGTTTCCTACATAATATGCTTTCTAATCCTATCTTATGATCCAATTCTCATCATAATGTAATAATGTACCAATGCATTCTGCAATCCTGATAAAGAAACTTAAAATAATGAAATGGTGTCTCCTTACCATTCTCTTCCCTTCTTTTCCATAATTGTGGCGTATACCATACACATATTCTTTGTCAAATCTCTCTGCACCAATCTACACAATAAGAAAAAGCACTAATCATTGAAATGGCACCTGCTTCTCATGAATAAAACATTTTATAGAAGTTCATTATGGTTTGGTGGGTAGAAAATAAATACAACTACTTAATCACAAATAAATAAAACAAACACATGAAGAGGGTGGTGAGAGTTTATGGTCGAATATAATTATTCTTATGATGCATGGTCCTTGGATGACTCAAATATGTCAACAAGTAGGTGTACTACTTTGATAATGAATTGGCAAGAAAACATGAATAGAGATTGACATGAATAGAGATTGCAGCAGCTTATGTATAAAACTGAAGGTACAAAAGATTTAATCAATAACTAAGTAATATATCTGACACTTTTTACTTCCCTATTTTGCATGTATGAGACAAATTTTAAGACACGCTGAAAACACAGTTACATGTTAAGTTTATAGAAACTTCATATAATTGCAATGTATAACATAGAGATATATTAAAAATATATGCTTTCTGGTCGTCTTAATGTTCTAAAAGGAACAGAGGAACATCTTCCCTCTTATAGCTGACATAACTGAGAATATGGATCTAGGAGTTCTATGAGGAAATAAAGAGAGAAACTTTTATAGCATAATGTAGTTAGCAGACCATCTTCCAAAATGCACCATGCTTACTTTCCGGGAGAACTCTGCTTTCCAAAATGCAAGGGCATCATCCAGCTTCAGTCCAACACCCTAAAAATGTATGGAAAATATTAATACCAAACGAAAGGATGTATAAGAAAATACTTCTAATAATTATAGAGCAAGTAATCTCAACTAATGACACAACATATATGAACTCTCCACAGCTTTGAATTATTCATTTGTGATATGTGTATGATATTCAAGAAAACCAAAGTGCTTCATTATATTATAGAGCTTTGGCATTACTTGAATCATGCCAATAATGTGGATGTATTATTGAAAATTTTCAGTTCTAAGAAAAGATCTATTCTAGAATGTAATAATATTACTATGCACAAATAACAAACAAGGACAGAGGTATGGGTGTTACCATCTGATCAATGGACCTAAATTAAATTAAGCGCAACAAGAGTTTTGGTGCTTGAAGTAGGCAGCATCCAATGTGGATGTCATATGAGAAGTTAGTGTACAAAAAAAAGATAGTCATATTCAGCTTCAGTAGATATAACCTTGAGAAACAACCCCAGCTGCATCCTTCCACCGTGCTTTAAATGATGATCCTCTCTTAGCTGCCCAAAAGTGGTAAAAGGATGTAAGAGAATTAAAAATATGAAGACAGAAAATGCAGCATTGCAACCCCTCACCCCTTCTCCTGGTGGGGACATGATTTATACACATTTACTTTCAAGGTTAGTGTTAGAAAGCATGATGAGTAACCACGCTTCTTACCTTCTCAAATAGGTGCCGCATACACAAAGGAAATGAACTTTTAGCTACTTGATCAATGTCATTCAGTGATATTTCTGCAAATTCTCTAGGCTGAAAAAGTAATACATGAAACCGATCATATATATACTTGCCCCTCCATGATCCACATGAAAGCTGGAATAGACTAATCAGGGAGATGTAGAAGAATACCTGGGTGTAGTCAGGTCCCAGATAACTTGTAGCAAGGGCTTCAACAATCTAATACCAACAAAATATCAGGGCACCATACAAAGATTTTGTCAAACCCATTTTGAACATGGAACGTTCAGAAATGGATGCAATACTCACAGGGGTTAGCCGGTCCATCTCCTTTTCTCTGATAGTGGATGTCCACTTTCTGCAAGCAAAGGCCACACCATATGTAAACATAACTGATGCAACCTTAAATATTAAATAATATTTGACAGAATAGTTAAAAAACATATGATAGAAAGAGATTTCAAAAGCACCCCCATGAGCTTCTGATGTGAATGCATGAAAACCATATCCACATTATAGCATATAGATAAATTATTTAACAATAGGAATAATAGTAAGTCTGGTCAAGAAACACAGTGTTTCATAATTCTGGCAAAAATAAAACTACTTAAGGAATTATTTCGATATCATGTCAGTAGCAAAAAAGTCAAATTAACATTCTACGTCAAAATCATGAGGGTATACAGAATTTAGAAAATAAATAAAGAGTGATCAAGGAAAGTAAATGAAACCTTAGATGCTTAACATAATGCTAGGGCTTACCACTGACATAAACCATTTAAAAGTGAATAACATCATGAGAGTTTTTGTATCGCCCTATTGCTTGGGTTTTGTGGACCTCTATTTTTGGAGTGTTGGGGGATGAGTGGGTGGTGTTCCCTGCGCTTCAGTGGAAGATTTGTTGCTTATATACGGTTCAAAAGTTTTGGAGGGAGGAAAGATGCTACAATAATCCAGAAATGCGTGACCTTTCTGTTTCTTTTTTTGGATCTAGACTGAGCATAATGTTCAAATTTTTAGATATAGCTATTTATCTTTAGTTTTGACACAAGATTAAGAAATTTTTTTCCCCCGTGCCTTGTGGGAATGTGAAACTTTTCCAAGTACTCAACACAGTCAGTAGTAGCAGTAAAATCATTCTGTGGAATTATGATGATGTTGTTGATGTTGATGAAGATGATGGTGGTGGTGACGATGGCACAGGAGGATGCCTAAAAGTACAGTTACTCACAGAATGATTTCAGATGCATACATGCTCAAACATTTCACATTAATAGTTCTTGGTCAATGAATATTATTGACATGCCACAAAGCTGTGGAATATAAATTAGTAAAAATTGTGTCTTCGTGCAGTAATGAATATCAGGAGTAACTTGATAACTGAAACTTGGGTTCCAGCCCAGTGAGAAGGAATAAAACCTAATAAAGAGATTCCCTTATAGGACAGCAAAAAAATAAATATTGAGCTCCAACTAAGCTAGCACAATAACCTGTTTGTGAGCACAAGTGCCTTTGATAGATGAGTACGAAATTGTGTGACGACAAGTGAAACTACCTGTGAGAGCAAACAAATAAGCATTAAGCAATTATAAAGAGTCATGGTGCAGCTCGGGTGAAATGCATAGATGGAACAGAAACATCAAATTTACCTGATTCATAGCAACATAAGCATGGCCTTTTTGAATAAAAACTCTTCGACTCGCCACCAGTTCTGGAACTTCTTCAAATGGTACCTTCATTAATTAAAGAGCATAAATACATTTGAATCAACCTAGTCCACTAGTTTGTTATTGTAACTGTTTCACAACTAAAAAACACTTTTTACTTTTTTTTGATGAACTAATGTTTTATTAATTTTATAAGCAGTGCAACAGAAAGACTTAAGTAAGCTAGCCAAACCTTGTAAAATATTGCATCAGCTGCTAAGGAAGAAGAAAAGGACACAGAAAAAAGAAAGGTAGGTTAGAACACCAACTTATTGAAACAAAAGAATCAACACTGTAAAAGCATTCAGGTCAATGATGAGCAGTTAATTAGGTAAGCAATATGCTATTACCACTAGATAAAGGTGGTCCAAAGGAGCGCGCAACCTGACTCAATTTATCCTTCAAACCCTGCATATCGGAAAAGGGAAAAAACATATAGAGTTTAAAGAACTCAAGCAACCTAGATTTGATAACTATCTTTTAAACAAAGAAATAGGTTGAGAGTTTGGGACGGTAAAGCATTGTGTAGTGGGGGTTTGTGCTTGCATGTGTAGGGATAGTGTGAGAAAATAAGAGTTTGGACATGGAGGCCAGAACAATTTTAACAGTTAGAGTGAATATACCTCATATTCTGCATTGCCCACAGCTTTGTAAGGAAGGTCAAACTCTGCCATTAATGCTCTCTATTACCGATATCAGAGGCCAAAATTAATCCGTCTCAGGCAGAGTAATGGTAGCTGTTTTAAATAACTAGATCATAACTGTAAAGGAGAAAGTGTCTAGATAGTACCTGGACTTCAGAAGTTTCAAGCCGGAAACGATAACGGAAGAGGGTAGTCTCAATGGAAAGGAACCATTTTCTCAATTCTTCCCTAGTAAATCAAAAAATAATATTGAAAAGTAAATAAATTAATAAAAATAAAATAAAATAAAAAACTGCCGGAGAGACAGACTGAGAATAAAATAAGGATTACATAAATAAATTTGAAGAAAAATAGCTTACGATCGACAATAGACAAGACGTAGAACAAAATGGGAAATAATATCTTTGTTGGTAACCTCAGATGCCAGTGGATGTCTCATATTTGCCTCCCATAGATCTCTGACCTATTCATAGGCGACAAATCAATTTTGGAAAGCACCAAAAAAAACAAAAAAATTAAGTAGCAAACTGGTTAGATACATAAGTCATGATATTTTGTTTCTCAATTCAATAAATTTCAAAATTAAGAAAGTCCTAAAGTTAGAAAATTTACTAACCAATTTCTCCATTTCCTCGGGTTTCTTTCCCCGGGATAATCCGTCAGAAATCCCTTTAAGAACTACATTAGCATCATAAAACATTCATTAACAGCCCAACTATACACAATCAATGGTTTATATAAGAAACTGAAACCTCTAAAATGAAAAACAATCTAACCAAATTAGGAAGCTTTTGGCCATCTCTAGACTGCAATGAAATACAGTCGAAACAAGCAAATCACGACCAAGTATTCCAAAACATCATTCTAATGTACAATTAATTTTTTTATGAGCCCTAAACCTTAAGGTAAGAAAAAATTCCGCTAATGTTACATTATATATTTTAGATCTTAGTATTTCCTAGGAACTAAACAGAAAAAATCATAAGTAGGCATGAATCGATGAGGATATTATACCTCGGAGGCGATCGATAGAGAAAAGCTCGAAATCTTCCAGTCTCACTTCTAGATGTGGAGCGGAACGATACAGTGGAATGGTCGGAAGCACAGCGGCACCGGTAAATTTGCTCTGTGGTCGGACGATTTCCATTGTGTTCCGCTTTTTTAGAACTCTGAATCCGAAGCGCAAAGTAAACAGAAAACAACGCTTGCTAAATTCGTCGTTCACTTTTTTATGTGTGGAAAAAAATGGCGGGAAATGATTCCCACCATTTTATGTTTTTTTTAACCAGACCGGGTTAGTTTTGGTTCAACGTAAGAGCCCTATAATATACAAGTATATTATTAAAATATTTAGCTCCTCCTGCGCTGGGTACGCCAATTTATCGACTCCTTCATATTAAGCAAAATCTATATGGCAAATGTAAGATTGGAGGTACGTACGACTTTAATTAAATATCGTATCCACTCTGTAATGGGATTAAATATTTTTTTAATTACAATACTATAGGTCGATTTACAGATAGATAATTAAATTTTTTTTTTATAGTCAATTTACTGTACTCGACTTTTTTAACAAAAAATTAAAAAAACCATTACAAGCTTTTACTTTAATCTGAATCGGTGTTGAGTCAATTTCTTTGAGTTATCGAAAAAAATTTATCTGTTAATTTAAGAGATGACGCTAGCGATGATTATGCGAATTTGGAGGAAAAATTTTATGAAAAATGGGAAAAAAATATTTTAAAGTATAATATAAATTTCAAAAAATAGCCAAAAAAACAGCGTTTTTTTTAATTAAAAAAAATTGCGCTTTTTATTTATTTTTATAAAAAAAGAAAACTGCGTTTTTTATTTTATATTTAGAAAAAAAAGCTGCGCTTTTTTTTATTTTTATTACAAAAAAAAAGCGTTTTTTTTATTTTATAAAAAAAAACTACGCTTTTTATTTTATTTTATATAAAAAACTGCGTTTTACTTTTTTATTAAAAAAACTGCGGTTTTTTAATTCTTATTAAAAAAACAGCGCTTTTTAATTCTTATTAAAAAAAATAGCGTTTTTTAATAAAAATAAAATTTATTAAAAAACTGCTTTTAAATTTTATTTTTAAAAAAAAACTGTATTTTTATTTTATTTTTATATAAAAAAAAGCTGCGCTTTTATTTTTATTTAAAAAACTTCGCTTTTTTAAAAAAAAAACTATGCGTTTTTTTTATTTTTATAAAAAAGTATTTTTTATTTTTATTAAAAATAATTATTTTTATTAAAAAGTGCGCTTTAATTTTTTTAAATAAAAAAAAATTATTATTTTATTAAATAAAAAAAACTAAACAACATTCTCTCTCGTTCTCCGTCACAACAACGCAGTTTGGGTTTTTTTTTTTAATAAAAATAAATATTTCTTAAATTTGATTAAATTAAATTATAAAATTTAAATTTTGTATAATTTTAAAATTAAAATTATAATAAAAATTATTTGATAAAATTAAAATAAAATTTATTTGATAAAATTTATTTGAATGTAAAAGTACAAATTTATTTATCCTACTTAGAAAAGAAAAGAAAAATTATCACAAAATTGAATCAATTATAAATTTAATGTCCGAATTTGAAAAGATTTTAATTTTAAAATATTTTTAATTTTATAATTTATTAAATTTATATTATACTTTAAAAAAATTCTCATTTTTCATAAAAAAATTCCTCCAAATCCACATCATCATTGCCATGTCACATACTAGCTGCCACATAAGTTTTTTTTTCACAACTCAGTTGCTGACTTAGCACCGTTCCGTAAAAGTCAAAGTTTTCACCGGTTTTTTTAACTTTTTATTAGAAAAGTCGAGTACAATGAATTGATTGTAAGAAAAAAAAGTTCAGTTATCCATCTGTAAGTCGACCTATAGTACAGTGACTGAAAAAACATTTAACCCCTCTGTAATGTGATATCAGACTATGAAGTGATAGGAGTGGAAACAGTTGGGTCGGGTTTCAGTTTGATAGATGTCGTCGACCAATTTATTTTATATAATAATGGACTCAATTTTAATCACCAACAATACTACTATCACATAAAAAAGAGTCACATAATGCTCACAAATGCATATTGTGGGCCCCGACTAACATGTAGGGCCCGCAGTATGCATGTGTGTGTATGCCACCCTTTTATGCGATAATAATATTATTCTTTAATCACTAATCGATTACTATATATATATATATATATATATATATATATATATATATATTAACCGATTTAATTAGCTTTAATGTTATTAAAATATATAATAATCAAATTTGACTAAAAAATAAATTATATAATAATCCATCCATTTCACAATAATAGTTTTTTTCCTCCTAAAATTAACGAATATTAAGAATATATTTATATTCCCTTAAAATAATAAATAATTTGGTATTGTCGACTTGACAAAATGGTAAGGTAGTAAGCCGTAAAAGTGGTGGTCGAACCAAAAGGCCCGGGTTTTGTGGGTTTGGAAATATGAGGCTCGTTATGAATACGCCTCAAATTCTATTTATCTTCACACCCTTGATTCCACGTCACGAGTACATCATTCATCCAACATACATCATTATATCTTGAATATAATAACATACATTCTCAATTCCTGTGTTCTAAAACCTTATAACCTTTTTTCATTACAAATAATGATAATTACATTATTCCTTTCATCTTACAAGAGTGACTTTTATCTCGCCACCAGGATACATACGATTCATTAAACTAGTATATAGTTTAATTTTCATCTTTCTACATCACAAGTCTTCACTTGATCTTCTCGCCATTCACATTCTCGAATGGCACTTCATCCGATATCGTCGACTTTGATCTATACGGGATCCTTAAGTTCTTCTAACATCGTTCATTTGAAAATATTTTTCATTTAAAGCAAGTGTGAGCATTCAATTGCCCAAAGAAGTCATAACAAATGAACAAACAACTTCAAGAATTTAAACATTATTTTCAAACTTCAATAACCGAACAAAGGTTACGAAAATAGCTTGAATAATAGGAATAGTCTTGATTCCTATCATCTTAAAACATTAGTTATACGCACTTTGAAATACTTTCATTCTCTACTCTCTTTCACGCACGCTTACATCATGCAGAATCAATAAACGGACTTAACAATAACTGCTTCATGTATAAACAGAACATTCTTTTTATTGAGCAGTTCAAAACATATAATAGCTCATCTCACGTAAACACTTGAAGTGTTCAAATTGTACAAGGCCTCATACATTCTACCACCTTGTATAAATATCACACATTCAAGACATGTATGTAACTTCTCGAGTTCAACATCCGAGAAGTTTGAGAAACTATCATCCATTTAAAATATGAATGAAGTTAGGAATCTTGTCTTACGCACAACTACAGCTTACGCTGAACTGCTCATTCTAATCCCTATAACACATAAGGAAATAACACATACACCAATTAGTCATATACTTGACTTACGCATTGGTTTACTTAACTTTACTTCTTAAGGTTCGCGTTCTTGCAATATAATTTTACGCGACTAACTTTCATTACCGATTTACGATTTCATGACATACGGAGATGTCTTACTCAAAACATTCATCATCTTTGATGATTTGCATTCTTATATTCTTCTTATTACTTCTATAGGACTCCGCGTACATCGCTTCTCTGCTAGTAGTCCATATGGTACTATGAGTGGTTTCCCACAAACAACCAACAAACAAGTTCCCGTTTCATCTACACTGCCATCACAGTGAGTTAGATCGGTTGCCAGTTTCGTATATACCTTCGCTCTCTGAAGGAATTGTTTAGCCCAGCTCCCATATGTCAACCATCAAAGGTTACGATCGTACCACAACCTAAATTTCTCTTAACTTATACGAACTATTAAACTATAATGTTCGTTAAGTCAATTTCTTATTCCTTTTGGCTTTTTGGCAAGTAATTGCCATACCTCATGATTCATTCTTATCCGAGATTCACATTCGACTTTCATTAATCTCATTACCGAATTCGACACGGCTTTCTTGATACCATTCAGTATCTTACTTACTACATTCATCAACGTCTCTAAGTCATACAACTGTGGTATACTTAAGACGTCACAAACGCGAATCGATTCACGAGGATCGTTTACGTATTCAACGTTCACGTTGCTCGTCTCTTAATCTCTCATTCAACCTTTATTCAAGGTTTTAATTGCTTTCGATCGTTATCCATCCCATGAACCACATGTTCATTATTTTATTTTCTTAATGTCGGTTTATACAATTCGTCAGATGCTAAGGCCATCGTTCATCGCTACAACATTGCGTTTATAAGCGTCTATCGCTTTACACTTATCTCTTATTACCATGACATAACATCTAATGTTATTCATTACCTTCACACTCAACGCCTAAGGAATCACAATCACGATAATCCTCACGCGTTCGTTCATCGTGACTACGGTCCCCGGATATCGGGTCCGTGAAACTCACACCTACATTCTTTGTCTTTTAATCTCGTTAAATCTTTCCATTCAACCTTTACGAAAGGTTTAAAATACTTCACTAAGTGTTACATTACTTGAACTACATGTTCATACTTTTTTCATGCACATCCCCAAGAATTGAGAAATAAAATCTCACTTACGGGCATTGCTTCGCACCGGCCGTGGCGGCTTGCCGTTCTTCCTTTCCTCTCGCATGTTGCGACCGACTACTTCTCTCTCTCTTCTCTTCCGAGAATTTGTGGTACATGAGTCCTTACTTAGTGGTAGTCTTTGCAGCCCACACTCCGAAGATTTTCAGATCAGATACGAAATAAGCATCATATATAATAATTAGACTACTTTCTTGACTGCTACAAGAAAACTCTTCAGTACTTTCGGACACCTTTATGCTACCGCGGCGTCGGCCTCAATAGCCACATTTCGCGCTTCTGGCCACGAGTATGAAACCTATAAAATTTTCTAAGTCTTTTACAAGCTTGAGACACCGATTTCGAAATCTCATAACTTCTTCGTTATAACTCGGAACGAGATCGTTCCAAAGCCATTTTCTTCCTTATCTTACGTACTTCGATTACCCATGGACAGAAGTTCATTCTGAATCCGTTAACATGCCATTCGATTGGTTTAATCTTCGTTCTTCGTTCATTTTAACATTTTTAACGTTCTTTTGTTAGCTCGTCTGTAATTGGTCATCCGAACTTCGGAATTGCTCGCTTCTTGAGTCCACGACTCACATTTTATACGTTCTCTTACATTCTTATGAAACCCTACATATTCGGTGTCAGGAATAAACATTTGAATGATATTCCTATTTAATATATGATTTGATTATGATATATATATGAATGAATATGCAAGTATGCTTGCATGAAGAAAAGCTGTAAAGTCCTTTGATAGATAATAGAAATATATGTACAAGGACTTAGAATTAATTGATCAAATATGTTAGGTTGATCCTACATAAGCAAAACAGCTTTGTAAAGTCCTTAAAAAGAAATGATGTACAAAGACTATAAATATAGAAAAAGATCAAGCTTGTTAGGTTGATCTTATGATGTAATAAATAAACTGTCGATCACGTTTGCCGAACCTTTGAACCGTAAAGTCGTAATGCGCCGGGAAAAAGTCGAGTTAACTCGGGAGCTATCGAGTAGTAATAGGAGTATGCAAGATAGTGAGATCTCGGAGTTCGTAGACTTCCGGGGAAACGGAAGAAGGATCGTAGTGTATCGAGAAGAGCTTCCCTGGGATCGTAGTGTCTTTGAGGAAGTCGTGTTCGTAATCGTAGAGACAACTGCTCTATAAGCCGTAAACGACCATCTGCCCAAGTCAGTATGAAGCGTAGACTACACTCGAGTCGTAGAGTCTATCGATGCCAAAGCCAAGACAAGGATCGTAGGCTACACTCTGAGATCGTAGAGTCCATTTGAATGAATCGCAGAGATCGTGAGTGAGTCGTCAAGATCGGATGAAGACAACAAGCACAAGGCGTAAATCGTAGAGTGTCGAGATCGATCTCGGGATCATAGTGTCGGCAAAGCCAAAATTTGAATCGTAGAGTCAGGACTCGACTCAATGAAGTGCTCAAAATGCTAAGTCGAATCGTAGAGTAGATCGATTCTCAACGAATGAAACACTCCCGAATATCCAAATATACAAAGCCTCCGTTGGCACTACAATAATGCATTCCACAATAAAGGGAACGAGAGAGCACTCAACGAATGGCATGCGCAGTTAACGGAAGATCTAAGCACAAACCCAATCGGTAAGTTAAGATTGAGGTGTAAGGCCATTCGTGATGAAGTCTTCCACAAGGAGATCCAATGAAGACTTCAAAGAAGCAGACTAAGGAAAAGTCGACTAATGCAGATGGCAAGAGAATAAAGACAACGAACTTGGAAAGCAACCAAGATCGTAGTGTTTACCAAATAAAGAAGGAACCGATGGAAGGTGAACCTATATCTTTGGGTCACCTCCGGAAGCAAGACTAAAGTGATTAAGTCACGAGGTCGGGCCATTTGATGATAAGTGAATGGAAGATCACCGGGAGAAAGCAAAGTTTGAACACACCACAAATCAAGTGTCTTGATATTCGAAGGGGACCAGAAGCAAGGAATTAGGCCATCAATGTCTCGAGAACAAATCGAAACAAATGTATATTGAAGCCTTCGCACAAAGACTGAGAAGAGGTGTTTTACATTGAAGATCCAATCAACACTCTTCGAGATCGTAGTGTTAACTCTTCTAAGTCAACGAAAGCAACACTCAACAAGACACTACGATCGAGTCCTTGAAGACGTGCATCGAATCGTGAGTTCGAATACCAAGACCGAAGCATTGCAACGGTTCAATCTGAGAGTAATATTCAACAAGTGCTTATTGAGAGCATCAATGCAAAAGGACAACCTCGATCTAGAAATCGAAGAGATAAAGTCTTGAACCCCGCCAGGCGAAGAAGTGATACATCGGACAGGCGGGGTGAAACAAAGAAATGCGATGTCGGAAAAAAGTATGACATGTCACATCAAGCAGTCAACCTCAAGCAACTCGAGATCTGCGATGACATTTGAATAGCTTCCAACGGCTACTTTCCAACGAAAGAATTGGGAAGATGTATAAATGTAGAAGAGTTTCAAAGATCAAAGGCTGCTGGAGTTGTCAATTTTGGAGAGAAGGTGGACTGATCTAAACCATGTGATAGTGAGTCTGAAGGCTCACTCTACGATCCATCAAGAACACTCAGAAGTCAGATCAAGAAAGAAGTAGAAGTGTGAGTTCTACTATGTAGAAGTGAGAGTTCTACTACTTGAAGAGTGTTCTCAATCGCTAGAGAAAAAGAGAGAGCATCATGCCATCTGGATGTCCATCATGGGAAGACTCTAAGTACAATATAGAAGAGCTTACGGTCATCTTAGCAAGTCCATCATGGGAAGGCATCGAGTAGCAAGAAGGGAGATCACAAAAGCCATCTTGGTGTCAAGCATGAGAAAGCTTTTAAGTACCTTGCAGAAGAGCTTATAGTCATCTTAGAAGCCTCTCATGTGCAGCCATCAAGTACCAAGGAGAATGATCTTCAAGGCAGTTCATCAAGGGGTCATCCGGAGTAGTTGAGCAACCTAAGAAGCTGAGCATCATGCAACACTCAACTACTCTTCAAGGATGATCAAGCCAAGCTGCTAGGGATAGAAGATGTTCAGAGTATGAAGACATCTTAGCAGCTCAGCACCAACTCCAACAACAACAAACAAACAACTCAACGAAGCCAGGGCCTGAGGGGTCCTTATTCAGAGGGACTAAATGAAGCAGGGCCAAGAGGGTCCTTGTCTGGAGGGACTAAACAAAGCAGGGCCAAAGGGTCCTTTTCCAAAGGGACTAAATGAAGTTCTAAGCCTGCTAGGCTTGAAGAGTTCCTAGGGAACTAGAGGAGTCCCAAGGCTGATGGCCTTGAAGAGTTCTTAGTGAACTGAAGTCCCAAGGCTGCTGGCCTTGAAGGAATCGTAGAGATTCAGGGTGATGCCCTTCCTTAGTGGAAATCCTACTAGTTGAAAGCAGAAGAGTTGATTAGGAGCTTGAGTCTCTGAACCACTTAAAACCCCTTGTGTCTTTTACATTATGTCTATAACTGCTATAACTGCTATGTAAGTTCTAACTGCTTACAACTAAACTAACCCTACGAATAATGTATGTATGATTATGAATATATCAATGAAGGGGAATCTTTTACTTATTCCGCTGTGTTTGAAAAGATTCTTATGTTTGTCATATACTCTAATATGAACAATACAACATAAACCAGAAAAGTATTTGAAAGAAAAAGGATATATTCAACCCCCCCTTCTAGATCTATTGTGCCCTCTGGGAACTAACAGGGTTCATTTACTAACTTTCAAATTTTTGTTCTTCTTTTACGAAATTTTCGCCATAACTTCGTTATAGCTTAGTTTTAAATCCGTTCTTCATGAACGTTTCTACCGTTCCTAACCAAGCAATAAGCATCTAACTTATACGTGATGGTTTTAAACTTGTCCATCAACAACAATTACACTATGATGGTTTTAAATTTGTTCATCAACAACGTTCTTCGTGTTCTTCGCGTTCTTCGTTCATTCTTCATTTTAATCGATATGTTGGATTACGATTCTACTTTTTCTTAGAATTTGATGTTATAGAACATCATTTCTTACTTAATTCACCTACTCGTTCATAATATTCATTCGGATCGCTTAAAATCCTCACGAATCTTATACTTGCTTAAGAAATTTATAAACTAAATTTCTTATTTTTATTTCTTCATTTTCTTACGATTTCAACCATATGAAATCATTACAAATCTCTTTTACTTCTTATTCTCATTAAGCTATGTTTTTGACATAGAAAACTTAAAGAAAATATTAGAAGAAACTAGGGTTCGGATTACCGTTCTTCTTTAATCTCCTTCCGTCGGATAAAGCATACATTCAAGCTAGCTTTTCCTTTCTTCTTCTCCTTTTCTTCCCCCATCCGAACTCTCTCTCTTTCTCTCTTAAAGTGTAAGATTTTCAAAATCCCATTCAAATGAGATTAAGCTTCCTATTTATAGATTTTCAAGGTTAGGGGCAAAATAGTCATTTCGCCCCTAAAATCACTATTCACACCTCTTTACTATTCAAGACTTAAGGACCAAGTTAACTTAGCCCTTAAGTTTCGTAGTTCCGTCTTTCGGGTTTCGTCCGACAGTTTTAAAAACTGCGATTCTCGAAATCCAAATATTTTTGGATATTTTGTCTTTCCTTTACCGATAAACTTTTACGTATTCTTGAATTTTCAAAAAAGCGAAAAACACTTTTTTGGCGTCAGCGTTTTCCTTCACGTTTTCCCCTAACGTAGCTAAGCGAGTGAAAAGTACATAACAATACTTTTCGTCGTTTTATATTTAAATCTGATTTCTACACGTTTTTCGAGAAAAACTTTTATCTAACTTCTTTAACTTTTCACGATATATTATCGTCGAATCTTTCAACGGAATGTCATTTCGACATACCGAACTCTCGAAAAGGCTTAGGTTATTCAAACCCAACCCTTAGGTTTTGTTGGGTGAATAATGCTTATTTCGTCTTTTTTCCTAAAATATTTTTGTTCCTAAAACTTTCATTTTCGTCTTGAAACTTCTTACTCGTTAAATCTAGCTTGTAGCGAAATCCTCCCGACTTGTAATCATCCTAGGTTATAGAATCGATTAATAAACACATAACACATAATAGTATTAATAAAATTCATTTTATTAATAACTAATTCTTTAAACCTAAATTGGGATAATCCAAATTAGGGTTGTTACACTCGTGGCTCGTGGCGAGTGGCGATTTGGCATGCCGCTAGTCTTCTCCCTTTAATTTTTTTTTTTTTGCAAACTCTTTCTTTACACGAAATAGTAATAATAATAAATATTAAAAATATTAAAATAATTAATAATAAACAATAATACAAACAAACACGATTAATTAATTACCTACATTAACAACATATCTCAATCAATTAAAATTTTAATAGTATTATAAATTAGTATTATTAATTAATTAACTACATTAACTACATATCTTAATTATAGTTTTCAATTATAGTTAAAATATATTGAAGATTGCATTAAAAAGAAATAATTGTTAGTTGATTTGAACTCTTATTTATTACTTACAAGTTTTGTGTTCAAGTCTCACAACCCACAAGTAGTAACATTTTATTTATATATAAAAAAAATCATGGGCCGCGGTCCGAACCTTCACGGGTCGGGCTAAAAATGGGCCGAACCAAAATGATCCGGGTTTTTGTGAGTTTAAAAAATGCGGTCCAAAATTCGGGTTTTGACGAACGGGCCAACCCGGCCCGCGGATTTTAGACCCGTTTGCCATGACATGATAACAAACTTGAAAGTATTGTGTTAATTTATACTGTTTGCTACGACTAATAAGTGGACTTGTTTGTGGAATAAATATATTTACAAACAAGAGTACAAGACTATATATTTGCTCTGGTAATTCAAACAATGCCAAAGACTTAATTAAGGAAAATGGTGATCTGATGATTATAAATTATTAGTAATTAAAAGCAAGTAGAATCTTCCCCATCCAACCACTCTATATATAATGTTGGAAATCATTACCAGCTACATTCCTAGTTGCATGGAGCAGATAACTTGTCACTCTCTTTTTGTTTAGTATTTAATAAAATTGAAGAACTAGTCTGTCTTCAATAAATTAGCAAGTGTATGTTTTTCTGTTGCTAAGATTGTTCTTAAGATAGTGAACTGAATATTGCAGCAGTCTGTCTATAAATAAAGCTTCAAGTCAATGAAAGTGCTCTAGTTATTTTGTTGCACTTTGTAAACACTTCCCAGTTGTTGTATTCTTATTAAAGTTGAGCTTCTCTCTCTCTCTTTCATGTTGTATTTATATAGACAACTACTTCTTACAGAGCTAAAACTTGTGTCCTAAATAAAAAGTAAGCATCATAAACAGCATGCACCTCTACAAAATTCAGACCCCAGTCTCAGCTCCATACTCTCTACATAAGTGGGGAACGGGATAGGACAAGCCCACAAGGCATAAAATTATACGTAGTGTCCCTGTCATTTGAATGATGGCATTGCACTGTACGTTCTTGATATAAAAGCAGCACTGAGACCAGAAAGCCTCCGCCCAAAAACTCCGGAACTTGAGTTATTTGGGTTCGTGTCTTCTGTTAGGTGAAGACCATTTGAAACTTCAGGACTCCTTGATGGTTCCTGTGCATCTGAAATCCCATGAAGCTCCTGAAACAGATAGGTGAAATGTCAACTTCATATTACATGCACTGAAAAATATAGGAAAATTACAAGTAGAAAATAACCTTCAGGCCAGAGGCTGAAACAGCACTTTGCAGATGTCGCTTTAACTGAGAAACATACAAGGACAATTTAGTTGACTCGTAGTGTATACAATGAAAACTAAAAAACCAAAAATACATGCAACTCAACGGTGGACAGTAAATGACTAACATGCAGCTCCATCCTTTCATTCTTCACTAAAAAAGGACCAAACATGATATCAAAGCTGTACGGGTAGGTAACATACCTTGTGAGATTCATCAGAAGCAGAGGGCGAGGGTAGTTCCAGAGTTGAAGTGGGAGTCAAAGATCCATTCTGAAAAGACAAAGCATAAGGCAATAAGAAAAAATAAAACTAGCCAATAAATGATGGAACAGGATTCCAACAAATTAAGTACGTGTTTCAACCACCAAGTTTCCTTTTATTCGGTGTTGTTCTGGCCACTAATAGTGCAGCTGATAAAATTGTACAGCATATATTTAACTTTATTTTTTGTCATTTTGTCCACACGCGCACAAACAGAGATAGAGCTTATTAGATCACTTGAGTATTAGAGTAGTAACTTTCTATTTTGACTATAAACTAGAGATGAGAGCATGTGTTTACAACTGTGTTCTTGTGAAGGAAGCCGTTGGTAAAGGGTGAGTAAATGATCAGTTACTAAGCAATTCTAATCTTTACAAATCCATAACTATACCTATCAAGAGACAAAAATACAACTATAACAATTTAAAATGTAAATAACTTTAAAACATGCTGTCTTTGATAAAAATTTAAAAACATAATCTTGCAGAACAATCCAAATTTCTCTTGGAATCCTCATATATTCCCTTAAGAATGATTCATTTGTTCCTCTTTAAAAAATTCATACGAGTATTATGTGTAAAACAAATATTCAACATATAGACAGGGAGATGTTCTAAGCTTTTTCTGCCATTTAAATGATGACCAAACAAATCAACATGTCTACAGACTACTGCAGTTGCAAGGTGACTACCAATGGATCTACTTATTTTTAACATAGTTGTGGGGAATGAAAAGTAATATTACAATTGACAAGGATGTCACCTGTGGCAATTCAACAGCTGGCATCAATGAGCTTGATGGGGTTGCCTGCATGGTTTAAAGAAACGATTCACGAGCAATGATCAAAGGTAAATGACTCCGATGAAGCAAGAAATATATCCATTTATGCGAGATCTAAAATCATGTAGTAAAAGGTAGGCGAGCTAGTGCCTGAATACGCTCTTTAGTTCTGCCATTTTCTAGGGTCCAGGCAACATCTACAAGCTTCACCACATTTTCTATTGTGTAATTCTGTGTGACACCATCATACAGTGTTGTTAGAAAATGCACAAGCAACCATTTTCAACTTCACAAAGAAGTTTGTTATCAGATTTATTACCTGTTTCCCTTCAATTCTATTAAGTTTAGTTTCCTGAGACATGAGAAATGTTAAAATCAGTGTTCTACTTTTCAATTAAAACAATTTTATAAATATAGCAATTGCAACAAATAATAAACTAGAAGATGGATGATGTTCTCAAGATAAATCACCAGTGTTTGAACTGCATGGCGTACTGATCGAACATCCCCACCAACCACTTTCATATTTCCTCTTAGTTCAGAAACCTATGGGATTTAGAAAGACTTCAGTAAAATTAATATAAACCCTCAAAAATATTTATAAAAAAAATAATTAAAAGGCCTTTAAATTGGTCCCACCTCCCCTTGTGTAGCGGCATTAAGTTCTGCAAACTCATCTAAATTATTGTCTACACGATCAATTTTTGAAGATAAATGCCGCTTAGTGGCCTGCAGAACAAAAGCAAAGACTCATTTGAGCTACAAAAATTATGAGATTACTAGCTTACATGTGACCTCTGAAAAAAAGTTTGACTAAAACATTCAGTTTCTGATATAAGAAGCTAAAGAAAACTCATCCAACACAAACTACATACAAGAAGAAATAGATGCAATTTCATTACAAGAAAGCAAAAAATAAAAAAATTAATCCAAAACATATTCTATGGTGCTTGACATAAAAAGGTGTCCTCTCTCACAAGTAATAGGATGTGGTAAATAATTGAACAGCACACTTCAAAAAATATGAACTTGAATCCAAGGTATCCAAACAGCTCCACTACAGACATTGTAGTAATATCAACAAAAATTAGTGAGCACTTGCAAAACACTAAGAACAACTATTGATGATAATCATAGACTCGCCAAAAGTAATTAAAATTGACGATCAGCACATAATTCTTGAGAGCCATATATAATGTGGTGATTAGATGTCCTACTCAGCACATTGGCTATATTTATTTACTTCTAAACTAGTAAAACTGTTTAAGCCCGTAATACAACATTCTGAAATAGGAAGAATATAACAGAATCCAAGAAACTTGCCGAGATTGATGAGTAGACGTTCTCAAGCTCTTTAGCTAACTTACTGGATGCCTCAGACAAACTACGTCTTGTTGCAAACATTAAATTGGGAAGTTTCCAACCCTGAAAGCCAGAAAAATGTACAAATATAATTTAACCCAAGTACCTTACTGTGAAAAAACATTTTACATAAAATATGAAATAAAATTAGGTGAAAAGGGTATATACCTTCCTGCTGATATTTTTATTTCAGCAGTCAGTGCTGCATTGAATGTTTGTACTTATGTCTATGTGCATCACATGTTGTACCTTCAGTTCCAATGCACAATATAGAAAGCAAGGTACAACATGTAATGCTCACTGCTGAAATAAAAATATAAGCACTAACCTCCTGGAACCAAAAAAAAACTATAAAAAGACAGAATCTTACCATGAAACATATTGCGTTAAAAAAGGAATGTTACGACTTCCATTAAACTTAATAGGACTTTGTAATATGACCAAACAAATAGCACAAGCCTATATTTGAAACTTATCGATGTTAGACATTCAAGGACAATGTACAAATTTCTTAAGGATGTAGTCCTAACTAATTTAAATTTACGAAGGATGTGGACTCAGCTCTCAATTTAACTCTAAATTTAGGTAAACCCAATTAATCTTATCTTTTTTATTAAAAAAAATGTGTTAGCAAACACAAATCATAATAAATTTAATGCAAGCCATATTTACATGCGTGAAACTTTTTTATCAATGCAATTTATATAACTAGAGTTTGTGAGAAACTAAAGTACTAAACTACACTTGAAGTGCTAGGAATGTGACATTGTAGTTTAAGCCATGTGACCTTTCTTCTCGCAACAAATGGTAGAAAAATGGAAATTTATAAAGGATTCCATGATAAACAATCTATCATTGTGCTCTCTTTTTTTGGTACTATTATTAATTCTTTAGATCATAGATATAAGAGTAAGGGATGAGGAGATTTGAACACTAGCCAATGCTAAGGAGGGTTGGTTCCCTAACCACTAAACCCTTAGCCTTTGGTCTCAATTCAATATCATACTATGATGTTTGGGTATCAATTTGTGTTAGATGGGTTCAGGTCAGATACTAACAGGATATTGTTTAACATATGGGGTTTAGTGGTGCACAAATGGCCTGCGGCCTGGAGCCTGGCCTTGATCCGGCCCGAGCCCGACCTAGTCAAAGCTCGGCCCGGTCAAAGCCTGGACCGGTCAGGCCCGGCCTGCTAGACCAAGAACAAACCACAAATTAATAGCTCATATCCGGCCTGGCCTAGCCTTCCAAAAAGTCTGGACTGGCCTGGCCTACGGCCTGGTTTGTAGTCTGGACCGGCCTGCCACATAAATCCGGCCTGCGACCAAATCCAGCCCGAAATCTTTAGTTTGGGTCGTACTAGCAAGTCCATTTATAAGGAAATCCTCCTTATACTTGCATCCCACTTTCTATGTGGGACTTAACATTTAAAAGATAAACATTGGACTTTAGGATTGCTATTATAGAGTGAAGTCTTATGTTCAATTCAAGTTCAATTCAATGTGGGACTTTGAGATTATAAACTATGGGTCACTGCAGAATCAATGAATGAAATCAACTTGGGTGGGATTTCTTTAATCCATCTCATGAAGTATTAGAAATACAAAGTTTATAGAATTAATTTGATCGTGGTTATCACCATCATTGGGTTTGCAGAATTGGTATTGCAGGCAGCGTGGGAAGAGGCAAAGCAGAGATGGGTGGACTTGGTGACAATTAACCCAGTGTTGGTGCTCGGACCATTGTTGCAACCCACTATAAATGCCAGCATTGTTCATATCCTCAAATACCTCACCGGCTCAAATGAAGACTTACGCCAACTCAAAATCGCTACCTTTGTCTTTGAGAACTCGCTTCACCGTGGGGAAGTCGTCGAAATTCTGGCCAACTCCTTTGTGTGTGTTTTACTTTCTTGTTTTTTCCTTCACTTTTTTAATTAGTGGTGCTACAATTCGGTATCAAGTGTGGAATGGAATCCTTTGGCTTCTTGTTGTGAGGTGTACCAACTTTAGACTTATAAAAAAATTCAATTGGAAAGCTGATTGTTTTGACCCCCATCAATTGAAATTGAGGAGTGGTTTAGAAAAGGAAATAATGGGAATATTATTATCCACTACCACTAAGTTGGACCCATTATTTGCCTATCCAACAACCAATTTTCATCACGAGCCTATAGGAGGACCGAGGACCACACATTACAAACATGAAACACCGCATTGTTTGGAAGAAAAAAAAAAGTTTGGGTTAAGCACATTTTTTTTATATCAAATCTCTACCAAAGCACTTCCAGCCCACCACATTATAGTCATTGTAAATGCAGAGTACAGAGTCCCATTCAGGCGCTTGGTAACGTAATCCATCCCTTGTCCCACATAGTTTAGTTCAATTGCATTTTTGTTTCAAAGTCCCACATAGTCTAGTTTAACATCTCTTGTCCCTACTTTTCTTCTATAAATAGAGGAGAGGTCAAGTCCAAAATTTTAAAGTGCAATGCACTTAAGCTTGTGTTGGGTTTGGCTAAGCAATGCATAAGTCCCACATAGTCTAGTAAAAAAAATTTTGTCCCGCCTTTCTTTAATAAACAGAGGAGTAGTGAAATAAAAAATTTTAAGTAAAAAACAGTTGAGCCTAATGAAGCCTGGCTTAGCCCGGCCTGTAGGCCTCAACAGGCCGCACTTTTTTGTTCTAAACCTGGCTTGGTCCGGCCTGCAAGCAAAAAGTCAAGGCCTGACTTTGGCACGGTCAATCCAACTAAGGCAGGCGGGGCTTAAAGTAGAACCAGTCGAGCCACTGTTGTGCACCACTAATGGGGTTACCAGTTGCCACAGAGTTAACTAATTGTGTCGAGTCCTTTTTTAACCTTAACACGACTGTGTCATTTATATATGTGTAACACGACAAAACGGGTTATCATTTTATATATGGAGGTGTTTGACATGACATGGTGAATGTCATACTTGAAAACTATTTATTAATAACAAACCAAAAGGTAAAAAATCATAATGCAAATTTAGGTATATCTACCCCAACCTATATAATATATAAAAGTTAAAACGTAAAAAACTTTCACTTTAGAGTCCAATATTTTTCTAAATTACTTGATACTCCCAAATTAATTAAAATAATTATTTTTCTCAGTGAGATACTGAGATCTCAGAGTCCTATCCCAAGTCCCAACCCAATCAAGACAATAGTTACATAAAAGTCTAAATATTCCAAAACTCTAATTAACTATATATTTAAATATTTGAGGACATCTAATAGTAATCAAAGACTCCAATGTAATATTTGCTCAAGAAAACTAATAGTAAAACTCCAATCTAATATATTACCTAAATATAAATCTAATAGGAAACAAACATTTTAATATAATATATTTACTAAAAGAATCTAATAGTAACCAAACACTCTAATATAATCCCTCCGTTCCAAAATATAGGATCAAATTTGACTTTTGAAGTCAATTTGATAAATTTTAAATTCAAAATTGATATGATTTCATTTAGTTTTAGACAATACAATTATGAAAACACAAACAATCTAAAAAGTCTTATTAGTTGCAAGATTTATTGTCTTCAAAAATTAATTGAATCACATCAATTTTGAATTTGAAAATATCTCAATATGACTTTAAAATTAATAAAATAAACACCCTATAGAAATTTTATATAGATAAAACTTTAACAATATATAAAACCTTTTTTATCCTTTTTAAATTATTTTAAAATACTTAATTAAATTAATTTTGTAGGAATTTTTTATTTTTTTTAATAAAAGAAAATCAGTGAACTTGTTAGTAAAACCAAAAACCTGACCAAAAAAGTAAGACCGTTACCTTCCACCAAACATAGCCATATCCTACTACAAGCACAACAACAATGACGCCATATCTGCTACCACCTGCGTATTATTAAAACATGTTATTACATGAGGGGCCTATATAAGGCAATTTCAACAATAAGATGATACAAGTTTTTGCGAAATAAAAGTATGTAGGGAGTTTTCACGATCATCAAATCAAAACAATAGATGATTATTAAAGTACGCAAATATCATAAATATATATATGGTCTAAACTTCCTCAAGGTCTCAAAAGCAACATGATAATGGAAAACACGGAAAGCCAAAATCAGAATGGTGGAAGTCCCATATATAGAAACTGTAAGAAGCTACCACTTGTGTAGCAAGAAGGTAACTGCTTGCAAGCATCACTCACCCACCCGCCTGCCCACAAGATTTAAGTTTTCCTGAAAGCAACAAGCTTATCTAGGAAAGATTAATGCTAGAATTCTTCCATGCACTGCAGAATTTTACATGTTGAAAAGTTTAAAAAGAAAAACCACCAAATTGATGTTACATTAAGCAACAAAAGTGCATAATCAAACACAAAAGGTTTGAACTGGCTATCATCAAAGGAGTGGAGATGATCTGTAGGAAGAAGAAAAGTTTGAGCTGAATTTCAACAGCAACTAGTCTAAAAGATTTAGCAGATTTGTGAATAACAATTGATGGCATCATCAAAATTGCAAGGGAATAAATGCACTTTATGAGATGGAATGCCTACCTTAGATTTATGATAGAACAAATGTTACCTCCAATGAAGGTCATTTTATATTGGACATTGATGAGCCAGGAATTAATTTGCGCTAAAATCTCATAAATTTGTTGAGCATTTCTACCGTGGAGCATAATATTGTTAAGATATGAGTTTCTTTTTGTTTACAATTATTTTATAAAAATCTTTTTTGAAAAAGAATACGTATTTGCAAGTAAAAATGTCCTCTATATGCTGTTGATTTTCCTCAATGTAGGTTCTTCCGGTGGCAAAACATACTAAATTCAAATAAAAGTTCCTATTGTAGATCAAGATGTTACACCTCGAAAGGCACCCATTGTAAACAACCACAGGAAGTTAAAACATATACCCTATCCCAAAGCTGGCCATAATGGCCATACATATCAATAAAAATTCTTGCACACTGCCAAAGTCAAATAGAAGTTTAATGGAACAACAAACGGCCCAAATGCCGCATATTTGGTTCAGATGGTTAAGCCGTGCAGAGGATTTATGAAAACAAACGTTATTTTCTTATCACCGTAGACGGTAGTTAAAATTAATACAATTAATATTTAAGACATAGCTCGAGTATTTTCTTATAGTAATTTGTTTATCAGAGTTACTCTCGTAAAAATGTAGAATAGGAATCTTTACGTAAGTACAGTCTTTGATGTGCTTTCCCATTTTCACAAAAGTCATAGAAAGAGAAAAAGGTCTTCTAATAAACATAGTATAGACTAATACATGTGTAGCAGGTTTTATATGCAGGACGCTTCAGTAATAACATTTTCTGCTAAACCTCGGAGAAAACTGTGACAAAAAAGCTCATCCCATCACAAAAATTGTAGCAAATCTCCCTAAGCCAATCGCATGGATGACAGAAATAGTGACAAAAGAGCTGATCCCATCACAAAAATTGTAGAAAATTTCTATACATGGTAGAAGGAACATTCCTAAGCCAATCACATGGATGACAAAAACAGATTATCAATGAGCTATAGTTCAAGTAATATCAAATTCTCCCTTATGTGGAAGTGGTCCTAAGTGGAGGAATTAATTGATCTATCCGCAATGGGGACATTATCTTTGAGCCAAGATAATAAATATATTTATTGTGTTAAATAAAAATCACTAACATGGTAGAGATAGTATCTAAAATCCCTCGTTGCAGATAGGATACATGGAATTGGATGCTTACTAATATATTTGTATGCTTGCACACAAAAGTATTTGACACGTGTTACAAGACCAACCTGAACCTGTAGATGTTACAATTGTAATAGGTCTATTTGATGCCAAGAGTTGCAGCTCCTGCCGTAGGCTGTTGACCTGCAAAAGTCAAATATAAGACAACCATCAGAAAGGAAACTTTTGAGGTATATGTTCACTAGAACTAGTAACATTTGTAAGAACATAGCTTCAGCATGATAATGATTAAAAAGGGTAATGCAAACCCAAGTTCTTGGGCTACTAAATCACAAGTTCAACTACTGTCAGAAATCAGAGCTTTTAAAAGACTTCTCTCAAAAGTAAAAAGAAAAAAGCGTAAGTAAGCAGAGAAACCAAATAAACACTGATCATATAGCCGATTTCAAAATTCAAACAAAACCAATGCAAGTAACAAGTGAATTGATCAACGATGAAAAATAACAAGTTACAACAGGAAATTAGGGAGATATGGCGGTTCAAGATGGGGCGGCGGGGGGGATAGATTCTTATCCAATATTAATGCTTTCATTACGCAAGAAGGTCAAGGCCAATATCATGTTCAAAGAATCATCCCTAGAGTACAAGATAAGTGAATGGCTGCTAAGATCCAAAGTGAAAATTAAATTAAAAAAAAATGTAAACCTGTGCCAACAAAGAGTCATTCGGTGGTTTTGCTCTTAGTGTGGTGGCATCATCTTTTTTAATCTGCTTGAAAACAATCTGCAAAGTGGAAATGCAAAAATTAATTAACATAGACAGAATTCCAACAACAATGATGTGGCAATGACAATTTTAAAATAAAAAAACAAAAGATAAAGAACATGATGTTTTAAATTATTTAAATACTTGGACCATGGTTTAAGTGAGCCACGTCATTCTCTTTGTAATTTTTTTGCGTACATATTATGTCTGTATATAACTACTCATATCAAAATTACCTTGAGAGCACCTGAGAAAAAATCGGAGACATTGGACATTCTTCCTTCGTTTGCAAGAACCGACCCAACAATGCCTGGAAAGGATAAAATGCCTAGTTAGCTGGCAACCTCCATCCACTATGAACATTAAGAAGCTGTTCTCAACTGTAAATTTGTTCCTTAGCCCACTTTAAATTAGTTGAGTTTGGTAGCATCGTAAAAAAAATTACTTCCTTTGAATGAAATAATTGTTTTATGCATTTCATAATTACAATAAGCAATTAAAATTTACCAATCAGTACCTTCAAATAAAACATAACAGGGGAAATAACCATGCTACTAACATGAGAATAACTTCAGGGAAAGATGGAAGGAAAGTAAACCATGAAAATTGAAACGATATGAACTTGTATAAGACCAACACCAGAGAAACTGTTTGGAATATCAAAAGACTAAAGGTTTTGGGACATTGTAGTGATTATCTCCAGTTCCCCTTTCATATTTGCAGACTGTAAATAAATAGTAAACATGCAGTTAATTATCTAATAGGAGCATTACATTTATATGAACTTTTAATGTGAATGCTGCATCCGAAGTTCCCCATGTATAGCTTTGCATAACAAAGTTCTGAACTTTACAATAAAAACTGCTCCTATTTATTAAGAAAGCTTTCTCAGTTCTTTAAGTTAAATTTTTATCACTTACCCACCACACTAAGGACGAGGCAAAGAGAATATAGTGAACATAGAGCAGAAGTAGCTTACTTCAAACACAATTTGACTATTCTGCTCTTTTCTCTTTAATATGTAGTGACTCGATTATAAAATTTTCTATCGCTGAATGACCATAAAATTTTAGGGTTTCTCATAGCATTCAATAAATATTTAATGGAATAAAACATACAAATGAAACTGAATTAGGCATTAACTCTGACGAATTCGGGTGTGAAAGAATATATACAATCTGGTCTGGTAATTACGTAGATAACATATAAACATGTACAAACCTGCACCAACAAGAATGGTGAGCTTCCCGAGAGGGAGGGCCATCGCCATTCGCCAGGTAAACAATAGCTCAGGGATAATCTTTGCAGACAACTAAAACATCCAAGTGCAGAAATTCGAGTGATCCGGTACCCACCCAAATTCCGTGAAAATTGATAAAGAGCTTTGAAAACAAATAGAACAGTAAAAAAGTGAGGATCGACTAACAGAGTAACAGACTACATACAGAACTATTTATACAACCAAACCCTAGTTGTGATTTTGCCGAGAAGAGAACAACCACCTTTCCTCTCGTTGGCTTTGTGTTATTATCCTGCCCCTGACTTGCCGGAAACGTTGGATTAGATACTACATACTACACCACATTAGTATTCATAAGTTTTATATATATATATATATATATATATATATATATATATATATATTTCAAAAAAAGTATTTTATATTTTATGCGTAGTTCTGATTTACACAATAAATGAACAGACTTTACTTGCTTATCTTTAGTCTATTTTTTCCTTTAAAATTATAAATTGATTGAAAATGCCAAATGCCCGACGAATTTATTTTGCAATCTTTTTTATTTACTGTAAAAAAAATTATTTTAATCTAGATATTTAAAAGTAATATTAATTTATTACTAATTTAATATATAAGTGTAAATATAATACAATTATAAACTATATGATTTAATTATTAACTTTTAAAATAAAAAATAATTACTCTATCAAATAAATATTTATAAAACTGCAATAAAAAATATCAATTTTATATAAATAAGATCACATGTTTTGCACATATATAAATGCTTATTTATTTTCTATTATTATTATTATACGTGGTATATAATTAATAAGATAAACGATCATTCACATTTGGTAAGTCATCTCAATAAATTTTTGTTGGCAATAGTTGACTCAGGCAATTCATTATATATAGAGTTCTATCATTTACAAGATATGGCATACTTATGAAATTATGATATTGAAAAGTAATATTATCTCTTCCTATAACAATTTTTTGTCACATATGTTTATAAACTACTTCAATTCTCTATTGTTATGTTTCTTTGTAAAAAATATATTTGAAATTATATTATTTACCTAAATTTAATACTATTTCAGAATATAAAAATAAATTATTATTTATTAGTCTTTTAATATGGGACTATTAGTCTCATAAATCCATTTGATAGCTTTAAATAGGGGATTATTAATCTCACATTCATCATGACATTATATATTGCATCATAAATAGCATTAGAGACAAAAAATAGTTCATAGGATTATTTAAATGATTATTAATCCCCATCATGATATATAATAGTATTAAATTAAAACAAATAGTTCATTATATAATGCTCCTATATATATTAGTTTATTTAATTAATATGTTTTATTTTTGTTTTGTATGATTTAATATTTTGTTGCAATAAAGTCAAAATTTCGATGATCAAACAATATATAATGCTCCTATTAATGGAAGGAAAGAAACAAAGGGTGAAAAAATATTAATGTGCAAATCAAAT
This sequence comes from Panax quinquefolius, assembly GCA_020205615.1. Classification (NCBI taxonomy): domain Eukaryota; kingdom Viridiplantae; phylum Streptophyta; class Magnoliopsida; order Apiales; family Araliaceae; genus Panax; species Panax quinquefolius. Next base: position 136,009,235 of record CM035171.1, read on the forward strand.
CCAATGAATGAAATGAAAATCCATCTAAAATATCTCTTTGAATGAAGTCGATTGCCGCTATATATGAAGTTAATTCCTATAAGAAATTAATTGAGTCTTGATTCATATAAATAGAGGACTACCAAATAGATTTGAGAATTAGTTAGTTTATTTATTTTCATATCTAGTTAATTTATTTAATTTAGGATGAATATGACATTAAATAATTATTTACGATAATATTATCGATCCGTTCTATTATTTATGCTTTTAATAGTGTTTAACTCGATTTCGCCTTCATGTTTCGTTATTAAAATATTTTTGTTTTATATTTCAGATAATCGATTTTTAAATTAATTAATAGATTTTAATATATTATTGTTAAGATATGAGTTTTTTATAATTCACGTTTGCTTCGAAATTTTGTTGATGAGTTATAATTAATCATTAAACTTTCATAGTCTTTACTTGCCCACGTAAATTGTAAATTAATAAAATAAAAGAAAGGGAAGGAAGATAAAAATCATAGTTAAGTTATAAAAATAGAAGACTATTGTTTAATTGATTCATATTCCTAGATTGCTTCCTTAATTATTATTAGTTTTATATTCTAATTAGTTTAATTGTAGTTAATCGATTATGATATTTATTTCTAATTCGCTTGAAACAAATAGTAATAGTACATTAAAAAATTAATTTAGTTTATATGGATTAGACATGTACTTCTTAATTTTTAATTAAATACACGCATACACTTGCAATTATTAATTTTTATCACATCAGTAATATGATATGATACAAGTTTGTGACAAATGTACATATACTAATTCTCTAAATTTATAAAGCTCATAATAATACAAATAGAAGTTTATGTTACATATTAAAACTTATTAATTAATTTTACATACTACACATGATAGATAAAAAACTTTTTATCAAAAAAAAAATCAAATAAGAATTTATTTACTTTCTTAAAAAAAAAAAAATATACGTTGCACGCACGTGCATACCGGTATGTATAAAAGCTTCATATGGCATAAAGCTAGCCTGTTTTTTTTTTTGGTTTTCTAATGAAAGATTATGCCTATGCATGCAAATTAGGTTATGTTATCACTTGAGCTTTGTATATATTCTTACCTTTTTCATATTAATATTTATATATAGATGGGTTTGGTCATAATTCAATATTGCACATTTTTATTAGTATTACATTTAAAGATTAAAATTTTAAAATAATTGTTTAATTTAATTAAGCATCTCATGTATATATATGCAAACTTTAATATTCAAAAAACAAGTAATTAATGGAAGAAATATTAAGACTCGTGTGGTATTTTATACATACTAGCTAGCTAGGGCATCATATCCCCTTTATATTTTCTTTTTTTTCCTTTTCATAAGACAAGACTCGTGTAGTATTTCATATGAAATATATAGAGTGGAATTATAATACGCCACCAAACAAACAAATAAATATAATTGGATAAAAAATCAAGTCAGAACTTAGATAGGACTAAACTTTTTTGCAAGCCAAGTCAGACTAGATTTCTATCTTAAAAGAGTGGTATTTTAAATAAGGACTGACCGAGCCAGGCTGGGTTTTGATCAAGCAGGACTAAACGCAGCCTCGATCTACCAACATATCGATATATAGAATGCATAACAATGTATTAAATTAAGTTACATAGGAGTATATTCTACAAAATATATATATATATATATATATATATATATATATATATATTCGGGTAGAGCTAGCATTAAAAAATTGTACCGACATTAATTAAGTTGTTGGATTAATTGAGGACTTAATTAATTATGAGGAAGTGTAAATTTGCATCTGAGTCAAGATATGTTCAAAGTTATCAGTGGAGTTTTCGATGGGATGAGAATGCATTCCTTCATAAGTTGTGACCACAACTCCCTCATCTTTGGATAGCCGTTGAACTTGTTTCTTCACATTGCACCCTTGATGCGTACACCGGTAGTAGCTTCTACAATAAGAGATCGAGAATTGAATTAAGAAGAAATTAATTATAGTACTATTAGTCAATTTTAATTAATGTGTGTATATATATGTATATCAAACAGGATTAAGAGTAGACCGCCATGTACGTAAAACTTTTATACAAGTCCTACTCATATAGTATTAGAGACTTCAGTCGTCTCATTTACGTACGTCTCTCATGTATCCATTAATTACAAAGTTAACCGTACGTCAAAATAAATAAATAATTAATTAAGGAGTGAAATTAACCGCCTCAATCCACCAACTAAAGGGGTTAATTGGTTGCTCAAAACTTTGATACGTACCATATTAATTAAGGTAACTAATTTCATCTACAAAATTAAATTATTAAAAATAGGCACTATATAACAATGTATATCATCCTAATAATAAAAGACTCTCTACATCATAACTCAATATATAGGATCAAATGCATGCATGTGCACAGGGGCAAAGGTGATCGCTCATAAGCACTCTAAATTCTCTTTTATCTTTTGTTGATTGCCTGGAGATTCGTTGCAGCAGACCGTATTTAATTTCCTATGTAGTAATTTACAAATTAGAAAATGGTACAGAAGAGTATTTAATATATATATATATATATATATATATATATATTGGTGGTGGTGGTCGAACGAAAATTATGTTGAATAGGTTGGTAGTGTGAATTAAATGGAGCTCAAATTGACTCTGGACATGCAGTATCTTGCTAAATGCGATGTATCTGTAGCTCAATTCGCTTTAGTATCAGCTTGCATTGCATTGTAGTAGTACCATGGAATATAGGTATGCATGTATGACAACACGTGCTTTAAGAAACTTTTTTAATAGACCGCACGTTTTAATCTTTCACTTTAAAATGAAATTTATTCTGACTATAAATTGTAAGACAAGAAAAAGCTTTATTTAGGAATCTACATATAAGAATAACCTCAATAATATTATAAAAAAATTTGATTACATGATTTAAATAGAGTTATAAATAGAATAACCTCTAAATTGTAATATATTATACATTTTTAAGTTTAAAAAAAAACTATGCTCTATATATATATATATATATATATATATATATATATATATAGAGACAATATTAATTTTAAAAAGACTACATTTTCTATAAAAGATTACATTTCCTATAAAATAATTACATTTCCTATAAATAACTACATTTTCCTATAAAAGACTATATTTTTTATAAAAGACTACATTTCATATAAAAGACCACATTTTCCTATAAACAATTACTTTGCATAAATATTTTTTGAATAATAATTATTAGGGAGTTCTTATTGATATTTTTGTTAAAGTGGATATTTTTGGGTGTTTGAAAAATATTTTGTACCAAGTAATCTCTCAATTAGAATCTGAAATAGTTTGGTCACAAGTCTATTCCTAATTAATTGAGGTTTTACTGTTATAATTCTCCTCTCTCTCTTATATATATATATATAAATAGAAATTAGGGAATAATTAACATAAAATTAATTTTGATCAATTGAAACTTATCATGAAATTAACTTGTGAAAAGTAGAACACTGTTTCAAATAAAAAAATTTAATCTTAATTTGATACTAATAATGAAACAAAAAGTAGAATACTGTTTCAAATAAAAAAATTTAATCTTAATTTGATACTAATAATGAAACAAATCATGCATTGAAAATAGAATTCTGACTGTGTCCTGGGTAAACCTTATTATATCGAGGAAAAGTCGCATCAAAATGGAGTATCAAATTGCACTTAATTAATTTCCGGCAAAGGGAGTACAATTGATTACACTTGTATATGGAACATAAACAGCACGTGACAAACATGCATGTGGAAACCTTCAATTTTACTGAACTTAAGTATCCATCGATGTTGATGAAACAGTAAAAATTTTGACTTCAGCTTTAGCATTAGAGTAAGCTCTATATATATATACTTTCTGGATTCAGTTAGTATGAAGTTTAATTTTTGGTAAGTTGGTCAATTGATCAACAGAATGCTGACACACATATAACATCGCATGCGTGTCAGCACTCTATTGACCAATTGACCAATTTACCCAAAAATAAATTCATACTAACTACTTCCATACTTTCTCCTTATTATAAAATGTTTTAGAAAAAAATTTTATCCCTTAATTAATATATGACGTTTTAGAATTATAAGTAAGTATTAATTGCTTAGTTTTTAATATTATTCTAAGTATTAAATAATATAACTTTTGGTCTCTCACTATTTTTTTTCCTAATAAATAACAATATATTTTTCCAATATAAGGACAATATAGACATTTGATATTATATTTAATATTATACAATTATTTTTATAATATTTGTGCAAAATTTTAAAAAGTTTTATATTAAGAGACGGATGCCGGATGGAGTATAATTTAATGCATTTTGGTTGAGAACGAAGAGAAAAAAAGAGGCAACATGAGCACACAACAGCACTCTTGTTAGAGTAATACAAGGAAAATAATCTTTCTTCCGAAGGGAATAGATTCAAAAGGGAGGTAATTAAGCAAGTACTTAGATTTCCATCATTGAGCCAAAGGATTTAGATAGGTATGTGATTAGCAACTAGCTAGGTATATATTTATCATTGCTGAACTAACAAAGATTTATGTTTTTCGATAGAATCATGTTTAGCAACAACAAAAAAATACCATTATCCTTATTATATAGATGTGAAAAATAATATATGCACATATTCAATATCAGCTTGGGGAAAAGAAAAAGGACTTATTAATTAACTCTTCTCTTAATTTCACCAGCTAGCATTTTTGGCCCTTAAAATATGACTGGAACTTTACCTGAAAACATGATGACTAGCTACTTTAATTTTGTTCATCAATAATAATAATAATAATTAAAAAAAAACTACTGTAAATTAAATATATTGAATCAAGAATTAGTGGGTTTATAAGCAAATTAAAATAATTAAGGCAGGTAAGTAGTCGATCATAAATATAGATATAGATCACACACACACACACACACACACACACACACACATATATATATATATATATATATATATATATATATATATATATATATACCTTGGGAATTTGTTGTTCTTGACTGCCTTTTGTCCATATTTCCTCCATCTATATCCATCATCAAGTATATCAACTTGGCTCCTCGTTTGAAAAGCATATCTAGCCTTTTTAATCTTTTTATGATCTGCCTTTTTCTTCTTACCAGATTTTGCATCATGATCGTCAGTACTAGTTCCGACGGAACTTTTGACGGGTACATCTGAAGTAGTAGTAGGGACAGTACTACCCATACTTGCCATCAAACCCAAGAACATCCCGTTTATTGGCAGCTTGTTGTTAGGATCATGCTGATCATGAATTAGTTCATGAGTACTCGTATAAGAATTATTATTCACAATGTTCAGTGACAAGTAATGATCATGTGAATTAGCTGACGAAGTTGAAGATGAACATGGAAAATTACTTGTGATTGGATGATCATAGTTGTTTTCCATATGACGACTGAGAGAGACAAGAGAGAGAGTTGTACAAGAAAGAAGAGTAGTAAAATGGGTTAGCTAGCTAGCTAGCTAGCTACTTCTTTGTGGCTAGCTATGAAGGTGAGATATAATTGAAATTTGGAATAGAGAGGCGGCTGTGATATATATATATATATATATATATATATATATATATATATATATAAATATTTGCAAATAGAATTCCTTTTTCTTTTATTATTGTTATCTTATTCATATATATACTTTATGTTCACTTACAAATCTACTATTTCTTCTTTTCTAAAAAAAAATCTCATTTATAAATTACTTTAATATTATATGTTTATTTTTAAATTTAATGTATCTTTAGTTTAGCAATAATGTTTTGATCATAAAAATAAAATGAAAAAGTTGAAAATATTTTTTCCATGATCCAAAAGAAATGAATCTTATACCACGATCGAGCGAGCAATAGTGAATCTTATACCACGATCGAGCGAGCAAGAAATTAAATTTTATGATCTGTCTACTATTCCATTCAACTTTCTTTTTGGGTTCATTTATTTGGTCAAAGCATGTGCTTAATTTCCAAGAACAATATACTAATTAAGAATATATATTATGCTTTTCATTCATAGTTATTTATTTATATATATATATATATATAGTCACAATTTCAACAAATGAACTCAAATTAAGAATTGAGTTGCTTTTCAACAACTGATAATTCCATGCATGAATAGTGAGCTTTTGCAATGAGGTGTACCTCATTTTTACCATTTTGTTATATTAAAATACAAGCCATAAATTTTTATGAATGTTTTATGTTTCATTTAGTATCCCAAAAAAATTATTATTAGTGTTTTTGAAATATTAAATTCACATGTGACGTAAATTAACGAAGCTAATAGTAATGGTCCTTCCTTACATGAGGAGTTGAAGTCAATAATGGGCAACCATATATATATATATATATATATATATATATATATATATATTCTGACCCACGTGTTGATTTGGCTTATACTTGTAGTATTTCATTAACGGCCTAGTGGCCGGGCCCGGGGTAGCTCATGTCTCGGATAACGGGATAAATAAGGTTTTTTTTTTTTATCTGATGAATAATTGTCTTTATAAAATATCAAACTTTTTCATATAATCTAATAATCAGATTTTTCATTATAAAACCAATATATTAAATAAAAAATTGATGTGGAGGTTAAAATTTTTTTTAAAGAAAATGTTCTTCAAGTCTCACTTTTAGACTTCTTTAAATTTACATAATGCTAAATTTTAATACTAATATTTAAATTAAGTAGCATCGTTTTAGGAATTGTAATAATAATAATAATTGTAATAAGCGTAATAATAATAATTATTATTGTAATAATAGAGTATTAAAGGGATATCTGACAATAGTATTTAGTATTTCAATAATAATAATAAGGCTTAAATATGATTTACTATCCTAAACTACACAATTTTTGTAATAAAAAAAACGCAATTTTTTGTAATAATAAAAAAAAAAAAGTTTTTTTAATAAAAAAAAAAAATCACCTCGATCATTTCTTAAACCACACTACGGCAAAACCTGTCTACTTTCGATTGGAAAAATTAGTAATGTCTGTCTTTTAATAAAAAATTATCTAAAAATAATTTATTTATGATCTTTACATTGTTAGAAAAGTAAATAAAATTATATTGGTCACGATCATCAAATAAATTATCATAAAAATGCAGTTTTATAATAAAATAAAAAAAAAAACTGCATAAAAAAATTGCATTTTATTTTATTATAAAAATTTATTTTTTAATAAAATAAAAAGCTAAGTTATAAAATCTGCATTTTATAATGAAAATAAAAATGCGCTTTATATATATAAAAAACTGCATAAAAAAAACTGCAATTTTATTTTATTATAAAACTGCATTTTTTTAATAAAAATAAAAACTGCATTTTTATTTTATTATAAAAACTGCAAATTATAAAAGTTTACCAAATGTTGAAACAAAATATTTTTTGTGTTGTTGCTTTTTGTTTTTTTTTTTGCGCTTTTTTTTTTTTTTTTAAACTGCTGCTTTGTTTTTTTTTTTTTTTTTGTTGTTTTTGTTTTTTTTTTATTAAAAAAAACAGTGCTTTTTTTTTATTATTACAAAAAAATTGTGTTTTTTTTATTACAAAAATTGTGTAGTTTAGGATAGTAAATCATATTTATGCCTTATTATTATTATTATTATTATTGAAATACTACATCAGATTATCTCTTTTTGGTCATCATTATTACAATAATAATAATTATTATTACAGCTTATTACAATTATTATTATTATTACAATTCCTAGAAACAATGCTACTTTATTTAAATATTAGTATTATGTAAATTTAAGCATGGTAGATAGTTAGCAAATTGATTTTTTATTTAATATAAGGTTTCTAATTTGAAGAGTGCCTAGAGTTCGAGACTTGTGAGTAACATTTTCTTTAAGAAAATTTTAACCTCCACATCAAGAAAAAATAATCTAAATACGTCAAAGAAAAAATGGAGTCAACTTAGATTGTCAAGATTCCGTCTGCTTTTTGGATGAAAAAATCGAATCAGAATGGACCATTTTGTAAGTTTTTGAAAGTATGCTTATTCGATTGTAATAAAAAAAATTCGATAACTACAATGAAAAACCTAATTCTCAAAGATGTCGAATGGCAAAAACCTTATTTATCCCCGGATAATGTATCACCAATTTCTGAAAGAAAAGTTAAAATGTTAGGGAGGGGGAGGGGGAGGGAGAAAACCGGAAATTTAAATATACAGGGTAGGATTTTTTTCTCAAATATTACTATAATTAATTTAATTTAGCACCAAGAATTATTAGAAATTAGTATTTTAATTAAACTCAAATATCACTATTTGATTAGTGTTATTAGACACTTACGAGTAAAAAATAATAATTAAATTATTCATTATTTTTTTAACATAAATGTCTTACAAAATATTAAAATTATTATTCAAACTAAAATTCGTCCCATTACACTTCCAGTTATCAACTACTAAAAAATAAAAATAACACAATTTCAAGACAACAATTATTTTAATTTATCTTCTCCTTTGATAATATATATATATATATATATATATATATATATATATACACACACACACACTGAAGGACCATGTGATTCTGTGCTAGTAATATGGAGTACTTATAAAGAATGCCGTGTCTGTATAAAACTGTGATGAATGTTGTTTTTTAGTTATCCAAAAGTCAAAAGAAACCAGCTAAGGATAAATTATTAATTTGGTCCAGAAGTGAGAGGGTTTAAGTTTTTAATTACTCCTTTTTATTTTAAATTGTTGGGTACATGATTAGCTAATCTGTTGTACTGTACAACAAGTACTACTATTAGTCAATGGTGGTGGACTAATGCCAGGGAAGAGCAGCTAGCTAAGCTAGGTACAGATACATCCCATCCACACATTTTCCTCGTATCGTACGTGATGGAACTTGAATTTAACATAACTTTGATTAATTGGTTGAGTTCTTTTGGTCGTATCGATTAACATTAAGGAAGAACCCAAAAGTCTGTCAGATAAGTATTCAACTTTAAAATCTCAAAAAACCTCTATTAATTTTCCATGAGATGTCTACTCTTTGTCCCACAAAATTCCACGTAAATTTTTATACTTTTTTTTTTTTGTTGAGAATTTATATTATTAAAATAAAATTTAATCTTACGAATATATATATATATATATGAAAATTGCCTTCAATCTTTTCATTTCCTTAATTTCTTTAGTTTTTAATTTATTTTTTGTATGGATTTGATCATTGCTATATTTAAAATAAATAATTAATATAATTTAAGCAAGATGAAGAGACACTTCTTGATCGAAATTTAGATTTTGATTAACATCATTATTTAAAATAAATGGTGAATTGGTAGCTAGTTAGTAGTACGTGTGATAATGTATGTATATGCATGGTTAATGCCTAATTATACATGCATGCATGTATCATTTTACCCATATATATATATATATATATATATATATATGAAAATGGTATTGTTCGATCATCGAATATTTTGTAGAAATAAGTAATGCATGCTCATAAAATATGTAGTACAAAATTCACAATTCTAAATCTTGGATTCGATGGTCTACGTACGGGTGTGAACTCGCCAATAATGTCTCCTTTGAATGGACTATATATAATATGTCATTTTCAAAGAACTTAATTCAAATATACCTACCTAACTAAATATATGTAAAAATATCAATTTTCTAATCACAATCTCAAAACGGAAGGTATATTATTTATAAAAATATTATATAATTAAGCTTCTTCCATTTTGTCAAATATATTTTTACTCCAAAAAAGAGTCATTACTTTTGATGTTAATAAAATGACTAGACAACACACTTGATAAATATAGAGTAGTACACATGCATGGAACAAAACTATTAAGTCCTTTTCACAAATTAGTATTATTAAATTTTCTTTTACTACATTTGCGTAATTTTAAAATTTAAAATCGACATAAATTTATTAAATTTTAATTAATGCAATAAGTAATGTTACAAATTACTTAAAAAGTATACTAAGTACAATTTTGTAACTAAATACTATTTCAACGTTCTTATAAAAGTATTTTTAGCATCACACAACACCGCTCTACCAAATCTAAATCTGTGTACAAATTTGACTCCCCTCCATTACAAAAAAAAAAATAGAATCATAAAAATATTTTGATCGTTAAAAGTATAAAAGAATTTTCATCCTTTAAATATTTTATTTTAATTTTTAAATAACGGATAAGTAAAATACTTATTTATATACAAGTGTATAGTACGAAATTTAATTTAATTTATAAATTTAAGAATAAATCTATATTATGTTTCGGTCAAAAGTGACTCCGCATAAAGCACAAAATTTCTACCTTTTCTCCATAATCTTATTTTTGTGGATATGAAAGTGATAAGTTTCTCAAATTTTTATCCAATCAATTTAGTAATCTGTTCCCCAACTTGGAATGTGAATAAAAACATTTGCCTATAAATATATGTGATTAAATAAGAAGATGAAATGATTTCATTCTCTCTCTCCGCTGTATAATAATACTCTTTCTTATTATTAAATTTTATCAATAAAACATATAATTGAATAAAATAAATTTAAAACTATATAATGAATGTGGGGGACCTCAAGTACTACTCTCTCTCCTTTTTGTTAAAAAACACAGAAACTCTTATTTAATTTTTTTCTACTTAATTTTCAAATTCATAATTAACATAGTACTTTATTTTATTCTGATAAATACATTAAAAATAAAGGAAATTTTTTATATATTAAATTATGGTCCCTTTGTTAAGTTGGCCAACGGTTGTAGCTTCCCGTCTGGCTAGTGGTCACTACCAAATAATTAAGCGATGGCGTGTTTGAATGAGTTTTTAGTTTGGAAAAGTTTGTGTGACAAGAGGATCCGGTTAGGATAAAGTTTATTTTTTGTTAAATTGGTTAATTGACTAATAAAATACGAACACATATAAAGTCTCACATGCATGTTAACACTATATTAATCAATTAACTAACTTACTTAAAAATAAATTTAATATTAACCACCCCGTGACAAGAATATGTGAGGATAACAAACCAGTAGGTAGTAGCTAGCTCATATGTTTTTTTAATGGGATAATATTGGGTGGTGTGTCCATGGCCATTTGTTTGAAGATATTTCATGGATGATCACTTGTTCGGTTACGGTTGCCAAATGAATTATTAATTAGTCTATAGAGAGAGGTTGGTTAGGTGGATGGAGGCAGCACAGCACCTATATATATATATATATATATATATATATATATATATATTCAGCTGGTTAACACTAATAATGCAACTTTAAAGAAATATATATATCTCTATTTTAAGGAGAAATTGAAGGGATTTCTTAATTTGGCATGACAAATAAATTGGTACAGCAAGTTATAATGTTTTTTACTCTTTTTTATAATTATTATTATAATATTACTGTAATATGATACTATTTGTTAACAATATATTGTAATATGATTGAACTTCTCTTAGTAATAATATATTATGATATGGTAGAGTAGCTTGTAAATTATTACATCATATTGTTACTAAAAAATATTATAACATATTGTTACTAAGAGTATAGTAACAAAGATTGCATTTAGTTTTTGTTTACTTTACTATATTATACTCTAATAATTTACATCATATTACTCTAATATATTTAGTTTTTGTTTATACAAAACATTATAAGTAAGGTTGTGTGTGTTATCAAAGTGATATTTAATAGGAAATTGTTAAATTCACAACACTTTTTGTTATTTCGACAATAAAATGGTCATTGTAGATGTATAGCGACGGTGAAAATCGTCGCTATAAGATCTATAGCGACACTTTTGTTGTGAAAATAATAATTTTTGTTGTGCATTTAACAATTTTCTATTTAATATTGTGTGATACTAAAATGTTAATTTAGATTGCATAAAATTAATTTTGTTGTTTCAATTGATTTTGGAACCGAAACTGCACTAAATTAAACTGCACCGCACAGTTCAAAACAGCACCGCACCAATCACAAACGGTTTCATGTCAGATTTTAAATTTGTCAAACTGCACTTAAAAAATTTCGTGTGCGATTTAGATTTCAAGCGGCACCATGCTCATCCCCCTATTAACCATACCCATAAGTCATGATCCACAATCTTGAATTTAATATCAGTTGTTAGGAATTTCAAAACCATATATGTTATTTTAAAATTATATCTTGACGGAAAATGTGACGCCTCAAAATAGGTCCATTCCATCCAACCCATTCTGAGTCGCCAAATACATGGTACAGAAATAACTACAACTTTATTATTACAACATATAAACTGTGAGTTTAAATTCGATATTGCCATCTTAGACAATATCCACACGCAAATAAATCCCCATCATAATTATTGATACATTATTTTACAAAAATGGTGAGGACTACTAAACAACTCTCTCTGAACCTTCATTCCATACCCCACTAAGATTTCATTACATTCTCGCCTCCGAGAAGAAAAATAGAACAACAAAGGAAAAGGGTGAGCTCAACTAGCCCAAAGAAGAATATTATGACTAAGATAATATACAACAAATTATCGTTAGTCTTCAACAGGAAAAATCTAATAGAATACAATAGACAACCGGTTTTAAATCAACAATCTGCAATGAAACAACAATTCATTAGAAGAGTTAAGTAGAGAATGCAAACTACTATCTTCTATATATGAATTTAAAAGTTCATCGTTGATATTTTATCCTCAGAACATCAATCAATATATATCTAGAATCAAATATTCATCTTTGCATTACAGCCAAAGATATTCATCGGTCGGTCATGTTCATCTCAACACTGCTCATCTTTGCACTACGGCCAAAGATATTCATCACGGTCATGTTCATCTCAACACTGCTCATCTTTGCACTACGGGCCAAATATATTCATCAAGAAATCATTCATCTTTGCACTACAAACAGCCAAAGATATTCAAAGAATATCATCATTTAGGATGAGGATGATGAAAAATATTTCAAAAAAACGAATCCAAGTGAAACAAAAGAACAAGTATTATGGATTCGAACTTTAAATAATCCGAGTTCAAAATACTTCATAAATAATCATATCAAGTAAAATTCAAGAATGATCAAAACATGGATACAATCAAAGCTAGTATCCATAATAGATATTTTTAGACGAAAAGAAGAAATTTAATTTTTCGATTGAATAATGCCGTATTCGTGAATAGTCTTCAGATATCGTGAATAAAGTCAGATATCGTGAATAAGAATCTGACACCAAAAGATAGAAATTTCACAAAAAAATATTTTCACGCTTAATGAATAGTACTCTGTGAATAGTAACTCGTGAATAAGAATCATGAATAAGTAACCCGGACATGAAAAAAAAAATCCAAATTTGATAAAAATTCCAACCAATATTTCAACATAATGATATTGAAGAAATAATATCATTTTCGAATAAAATAACATCCCTTACCTCGAAAGACAAGATTTCTAGTTGAAACAATCAATATAAAGGCTATGACTTGAACTTGCAGACCAGATAGCAATACTCAAAGTATACTCAAAATACTCACAAGAATACGCCGATAATATAGAGAGAGAAAAACTTCAGCTTAAATTGTGATTTTCAATTCTAACCCAAGACCCTATTTATAGAAAAATGCTTAACACACAAAGTAGAAAATTTAATAAATTAATATTATTTATAAACAAAATTCCTTAGCCCACCTTTGAAATCTGATTTCAGCCATAGCACATGTTAAATGAGGTTCACAAACTCACCAAAAACGTTTTTCTCAAAATAATTAATTAAAACTCCAAAAATCAATTATTTCAGAACTCCAAAACTTCAATAATTCATAATAAATAGCTCTTTTATCAGAAAAATTCAAAACTAGCGACTTTCCATAAGAAATTCCATTATCTACAACTTTACGTATGAAAGTTTTTCCAAATTCCAAACAAAAATTAAACGAAATCCATAAACCATCGATTTTACAAGCTTATAATCAAATTTCTACCAATAATTGTGTCCACCAACACACAAAACATGTGTTAATCATTTATTGCAAGAAAATACTCTTCCTCCTCGTGATACTCATATATATCCCACATTCGTTGTAAAAATATCACCCTAATATATTATTAAAATAATATATTTAAATGAATTATTTTATCGAAAAGATAAAATATTAATTTTCAACAATTGTCACATTAAAATTTTCTCCATCTATATCCACATAAAATCAATATTTTCCTCATCATATAAATCAATAATTAATTATTCACAAATAATATTACAGAATCATAAGATCGGCAACCGTGCCGCTCCTGTGAAATAGGGGCTTTCCAATAAGGATTTCTCCTTACCTGGCGCATAATTAGGTGACCAAACCTCTCCATGTATGTAACTTTCTAGACATTGCCAATAATGTTTTCTAATAATATTATTCAGATAATATGAATTATTGCTTCGATAATGGAAAATACCGTGTAATGACAATTTATCAAAACAACAAAGAATATAAAATATCAATGCAACAATTATTGAATCAATAAAATAAAATATCGAATGAGAATTATCAGAATAATTATTGAGTAGTGCCTTCTTACGTAAGAATCAATAATTGGTGCAATACCGCAGTGTATTCTTGCTCAACAACGCCAGACAGCTGTGTGTTTTAACCACCGTATTCCAACAAAGATTAATTCAGAATAACTACGCCTGCTTATTTATAAACAACTTATATTTGTCATTTTCTTCATCCAATTGCTTTCAGCATGGGGCCCACAGAAAGATCGGGTCATTCAGATTTAATATTCCCAGACAATCATTTAATATTCCACGACCAAACGAATATTCCCCGACAATCTTGAATATTTTATAACCACTTGCTTATTCGAAATATTTGCATGATTTTACCCATAACTATCCACATTAATCAAATCAACCCTTACTATTTCAAAATAATAAATAGTGGAAAATAAATTTTATTTATTAATAATTTGGGGTCTTACAACCTCCCTCCTTATGAAATTTCGTCCTCGAAATTGACGTGACGACTGTGTGTTTTGAAAAGATGAGAATACCTCGCTTTCATTTCCGCTTCCAACTCCCGTGTCCTTTCCTCAATAAAGCATGGTTTCTCCACAAAACTTTAACTTGTGGTATAACCTCGGTGACATAGGACATGTTCTTTCCTATCCAAGATCTTGACAGTACCTCCTCGTATGTTAAGTCTTCACTATCTCGTCCGGTTTCTAACTCAATGACGTGGTTCGAATTCGTCCACATATTTACGTAACATCGATACGTGAAAAACGTTATGAACACGCCGTCATACTTGGCGGTAAAACGAGTCTATAGGCCACAATTCCTATTCGATCGAGAATTTCAAATGGATTAATAAATCAAGGTTTGAGCTTTCCTCACCTCACCGATTCTCGCTTTTGAAATAACAACTTCTTGCACCTCCTTCTTCAAATTCATCACCCGGTGTGTAGCTTGAATGAATTTAACTTTATCGATTAAAGTCGATTATACTCAGATATCATAACGTGGGTACCTAGAGTTTTCATCTCCATCTCTATTATTTGTAAATTATACGAAATTAGTCTTTGACAATATCGTACTCGATTTGATACAATCTTCTACTCAACACGCCACCTACCACGCTCGCTTTCCAAGATGGCATGGTCGAAACATGTCTTTGAAATGAGTCTCCTCTTGAGTTCTTCAAGCTCTTCCCACATTCTTTGCTCCATTCGAATTTTGTATCTCTACGAGTCACCAAAGTAATGGAATAGCGATTCGAGAATATCCTTCAACGAATCTCCGATAACAACCAACTAAGCCTCAGAAAGCTACGTGATTTCGATTCATCGACTTAGGTTGTTCTCAATCGCGTGACTCATATCCCAACCTTGGATAAGACGTTACAATGACACCTATCGCTTTACTATCGCATGAATATGGTGTCCCCACGGAGAATCCGCTTGGTGCATTCCACAAAGGAAGTCACCGGATAAAGGCTCGTGTACCAAATTCTATAGTTGAATTTTAACTCTCAAGTTCAATAGAGCCATTCGATATGAGATTTTAGAAATGAGTTTTGTACCGGGTTCAAAGTCGATACAAAATTTAATATCGATCTTTGGGAGTAAACCAAGAAATTCTTCAGAAATACGTCAGGAAAAATTAATAACAACAGGAATATTATTCAAATCTGACGTGTCTTTATTCAAATCCATAACATGGACTAAGAACTCGACTTCCGTAATAAACGAATGACTTCATGGCTTGATATGAAAATGTTTGACTACAATGGTTTGATTGCTTGAATTGAATAACAGTTTCTTTAGAATATGAAAACTAACAACCTTACGAAAAGTAATCAATTTCGGCATGATGAGTAGTTAACCTTAAAATCACATCAAAAGCAAATATCTTAATATAAATAAGGTTAATGTAATGTGATAGTGCCAACCTGAATCAAGCAAGATTTCTAAACAACGGATGTAATGAAAGTTTCTCCTAACTGAGTCTCCATAAATAGGTCAAAGTCTAATTTCTCCGTAGTCAAGTTCAAACGCGTTGGCGCAAGCAAGAGAGATAAAAGAATGGGTAGAACCCAGATTCAGTAAGGTATAAACTTCGCAAGAATTTATAATTAACTAACCTGTGCTAACTTCGTTTGGGTTCTCGCATTTTGAATCTGGCCACGACAAACGCTTCTTCCAGAACCGCTTGACTTTGACTTTTCCGGGACATCCTTTTTAGTCACCATTCCCGATGGATCGGGTTTCGATACTGTCTAATCTCGAAAGCGATATGTCCTTCTTTTTTTCCAAAATTATAGCATACCTTAAACCGCTTGTGGGCGCTTTGGTGATATGTCCTCTTTCCGTGATTTATAACATACGACCGGTGGTCTTTCTCCTCCTTGGAACCGGTTCTTCTTGGGCGCCGACGCCTTCACATGGTCGTTGTTGAATCTCCTCTTTTAAAATCTCCTCCCGACTCGCTTTCTATTTTCATGGCCACGATTACCACCAGAGTGTAGTTCTTACCGCTTTGTCAGTATTCTTCTTTCTCCGCCGGTTATCGTTATTTTGTTGACTACTATCTTCTAGATGATCCTCGGTTATGGTCCCTCGGTTGAACGTATTTCGTTATCTCGCTTCTAACAATCGAGCCCTGCCGACAACATCCGAATAGAGAGAAAATTTATGAGAAATGAGATAATGACGTATCTTAGGGTTTTAAACCTCTCGTAAACATCCGCGTCATCGCTCCTCATTCTCCACCAAATGAGGTGCAAACACTCGATAACTCCGCGAACTTCGCCTCGTCTTTGGGACACCGTCATGTTATTCTCGCCCAGCCTAATAAACTCCACTTCCTTCATATGACGAATACTTTCGTGGAAGTACTTTTCATTGAATCTGCTTTACGAAATATCTCCCATGACATACGCCGAAAGGTAAATGGATGGGTACGCTTCACGATTCCCACCAAGAATCGCTTCGCCACTTTTAACATAAAAGTAGCGAATGGAACTTTTGTTCTCCCGTGCATCCCAAGACATCGAATATCTTGGTAATTTGTTTGACCCACGACTCGCCTTTAATCGGATCCGGCTTTCCTGCAATTACGTGGTCCCAACTCTTTGAATCGCTGGTCATGTGACCACCCGTGAATTGCTATCATTTCCTCCTCAGATTTTGAACACGAGTCTCCTCGTTTGATTTTGCATGAACTGCAAAAAGCTTCTAAACATCCCCTCGCTCATCATCTGCTTTCCGCCAAGTGTTGTTCATAGGAGGTACATTGCCACTGCATTGCCGCTCTCCTCATTGGTAAAATACAGCATCTCCACGGTCTCATTTACTCCATCATTAATATTCTCAATCGACATTCTCAATTCTTCATCATAAAACAAGGGTTAATTAAGAAATCAATATATCACATAATATCCCTATATATCGACCAACTAACAAATAAGCTTAGGTAGGACACACTAGCGAAGGATTTACTCGCCTCTTCCTCCTAGTTCTATTCCCCGATCTCCGCCAGAGATCATATCCCTAAGCTCTGATACCAATTGTGACCCTCATGGTTCTTCAACCACAACACCTCACAATGGTACTTACTCGGTTTGCCACCAAGAAAAAGGCGTCCCCACGGAGAGTCTGCTTCGGTGCATCCCCATAAACAGAAGTCACCAACGAGAGGTTCGGGGCTCTTTTACTTATGGCTCGATATTAACCGTGACGCCCCCAAAATAGGTCCATTCCATCCAACCCATTCTCGAGTCGCCAAATACATGGTACGAAATAACTACAACTTTATTATTACAACATATAAACCGTGAGTTTAAATTGAGATATTGCCATCTGCATAATATCCACACGCAAATAAATCCCCATCATAATTATTGATACATTATTTTACAAAAATGGTGAGGACTACTAAACAACTCTCTCTAGAACCTTCATTCCATACCCCGACTAAGACTTTCGCTACATTCTCGCCTCCGAGAAAAAAAAAATGGAACAACAAGGAAAAGGGTGAGCTCAACTAGCCCAAGAAAAGAATATTATGACTAATATAATATACAACAAATTATCGTTAGTCTTCAATCAGGAAAAATCTAATAGAATACAATAGACAACCAGTTTTAAATCAACAATCGCAATGAAACAACAATTCATTAGAAGAGTTAAGTAGAGAATGCAAACTACTATCTTCTATATATGAATTTAAAAGTTCATCGTCGATATTTTATCCTCAGAACATCAATCAATATATATCTCGAATCAAATATTCATCTTTGCACTACAGCCAAAGATATTCATCACTCGGTCATGTTCATCTCAACACTGCTCATCTTTGCACTACGGGCAAAGATATTAATCGATCGGTCATGTTCATCTCAACACTGCTCATCTTTGCACTACGGGCCAAAGATATTCATCAAGAAATCATTCATCTTTGCACTACAGCCAAAGATATTCAAAAGAATATCATCATTTAGGATCGAGGATGATGGAAAATATTTTAAAGAAAACGAATCCAAAGTGAAACAAAAGAACAAGTATTAAGGATTCGTACTTTAAATAATCCCAGTTCAAAAATACTTCATAAATAACCAGATTGGAGTAAAATTCAAGAATGAAGATCAAAATATGGATACAATCAAAGCTAGTATCCACAATAGATATTTTAGGCGAAAAGGGAAAATTTTTATTTTCGATGAATAGTGTCGATTCGTGAATAAGGTCAGTATACGTGAATAAGTCAGATACGTGAATAAGAATCTCAGACACCAAAAGTTCCAAATTTGATAAAAACTTGAGATCAATATTTTAGCATAATAATATTGAAGAAATAATATCATTACTTAAAAAATAATATCCCTTACCTCGAAAGACAAAGATTTCTAATGAAACACCTGGATATAAAGGCATGACTTGAACTTGCACCGATATAGCAATACTCAAAGTATACTCAAAATACTCACAAGAATACGCTCGATAATATAGAGAGAGACAACTTCAGCTTCGTGTGATTTTCAATTCTAACCTAAACACCCTATTTATAGAAAATGCTTGTAACACCAAAGCGTAAAATTTAATATAATATTAATATTTACAAAACACATTCCTACGCCCACTTTGAAATCTGATTTCACCACCAAGCACATGTTAAAGATGGCCACCAACATTTGAAAAACGTTTTTCTTAAAAAACATAATTGAAACTTCCAAAAATCAATTATTTCGGAGCTTCGGAACTTAAATAATTCATAATAAATAGCTCTTTTATCAGAAAAATTCAAAACTAGCGACTTTCCATAAGAAATTCCATTATCTACAACTTTGCAGAAGGAAGTTTTTCCAAATTCCAAACAAAAATTAAACGAAATCCACAAACGGACGATTTTACAAGCTATAATCAAATTTCGGTCAATAATTGTGTCCACCAACACATAAAATATGTGTTAAACATTTAATGCCACAAAAATACTCTTTATCCTCATATACTCATATATCCCACATTTATTATAAAAATATCACCGTTAATATATTATTAAAATAATATATTTAAATGAATTATTTTATCGTAAAAGATAAAATATTAATTTTCAACAATTGTCACATTAAAAATTTTCTCTCTATATCCACATAAAATTAATATTTTCCTCATCATATAAATCAATAATTAATTATTCACAAATAATATTATAGAATCACAAGATCTTGCAACCAGCCGCTCCTGTGAAAGAGGGGCTTTCCAATAAGAATTTCTCTCACTCATGGCGTGCAATTAGGTGACCAAACCTCTCCTTAGATGCAATTTTCTAAACATTGCCAATAATGTTATCTAATAATATTATTCAGATAATATGAATTATTGCTTCGATAACGGAAAATACCGTGTAATGACAATTTATCAAACAACAAGAATATAAAATATCAATGCAACAATTATTGAATCAATAAAATAAAATACTTTGAATAAAGAATTACATAACCATTATTGAGTAGTGCCTTCTTACGTAAGAATCAATAATTGGTGCAATACCGTATCACTTCTTGTTCAACAACGCATTAGTGTGTTTTTAACCACCGGGTATTCCAACAAAGATAATCTTAGAATAACAATTATTTATAAACAACTTATATTTGTCGCTTTTCTTTGACTTATCTCATGGAAACTCCATTAGAGAAACTTTCATCACATCCACTCGCTTATAAATCTTGTTTGATTCAAGTTGGCACCATCACCTTACCCGTGACCTTATCTCTTTAAAGATACTTTAACTTTTGATGTGATTTTGGGATTGATTGGTTAACTACTCATCACGCCAAAATTGATTGTTTTCGTAAGGTTGTTAGTTTTCATATTCCTAACCAACCTGTTGTACAAATTCAAGCAACTAAACCATTAAAATCAATCAACATCATATCTAATCATAAAGCTATTCGCTTATTGAAAAACGGATGTCAAGCTTTCTTAGCCCATGTTATGGATTTGAATAAAGATACGCCAAATTTGAATAATATTCTGTTGTTATTGACTTTCCGGCGATTTCAAGAATTCCTCGCTTACTCCCAAAGCTTCGATATTAAATTTTGTATCGACTTTGAACCCTAAGACAAAACTCATTTCTAAAACCCCATATCGAATGGCTCCTATTAAACTTCAGAGTTAAAGGTCCAACTACGAGAATTGTTGGACATCGGTTTCATTCGCCCCAGTACATCTCCTTGGGGTGCTCTGTTTTATTCAGTAAAGAAGAAAGACGGGAGTATGCGACTTTGTATTGACTATCGGAATTGAACCATGTCACCATCAAGAATAGGTATCCTCACCTCGTATTGATGACTTGTTTGACCAACATTCTGAGGGGCACAATTTTTTCAAAGATCGATCTTCGCTCGGATATCATCACCAAGATTAGAACCGAGGATATTCCAAAGACCGCTTTTAGAACTTCGATGACGGCATTATGAATTCTTAGTCATGTCTTTCGGATCAACTAATGCTCTCATGGCTTTCATGGATATGATGAATCGGTATTCAAGAATATTTGGATCAATTTGTTGTTGTCTTTATTGATGACATCCTCATATATTCCAAAAGCCGTGAAGATCATGAGCATCATTTGAAGTTTGGTACTCCAAAGGCTTCGTGAAAACCAACTATATGCCAAATTGAAGAAATGCGAGTTCGCTTGAGGAAGTAGCATTCCTCGGGCACGTGGTGTCGAAACACGGAGTATCTGCTGATCCGACGAAGATCGAAGCAATACAAAGTTAGAAGCAACCAAGTCGATGATCAAGTACGTAGCTTTTTGGGCTTAAATTTGGTTATTATCGAAGATTTGTGGAAGGGTTTTCTCGAATCGCTACTCCATTAACCCAAATTTAACTCCTAAGGATACAAAATTCGTTTGGAGCGAAGAATGCGAGAAGAGTTTCCAAGAGCTTAAGAGAGACTCATTTCGGCACTGTTTCTAACAATACCATCCGGCACGGGATGGATTTGTTATCTACAAATGATGCTTCGTGCAAAGGGTTAGGATGTGTTCTCATGAAACGTGGGAAAGTCATAGCTTATGCCTCATGCGACAACTTAAAGAGTATGAGAGGAATTATCCTACTCATGATCTAGAGTCAGCGTGCTGTTTTCAAGCTGCTTAAAGATATGGAGGCACTATCTATATGGGGAGAAAGTGGAGATATATTCGACTATAAAAGCCTTAAATATTTCTTCACTCAAAAGAACTCAACACGCGGCAATGACGTTGGCTCGAGCTATTGAAAGACTACGACCACACTATTCAATACCATCCCGGAAAAGCGAACGTGGTAAATGACGTGTTGAGTAGAAGATCATATCTGCGGAATGAGTGCGATGATGTCAAGTATACGACAGAGCCAACTTTAATAGAAAAGTTAAGGTTTGCTCAAGCCACCAATCGGAGTCGATCGCGTATGAAGAAGAAAGTACAAGAATGTGCTATTTCTAAGCGAGAATTGATGAAGAAGGAATACTTGAGTCCACTCTAGACTTTGTGTTCCTAACGACTCGATTTGAAGTACAAGATTATGATGGAGGCACACAATACACCATTTGCAATCCATCCCGGAAGTAATCGAAATGTATCGTGATCTTCTACATACATTTTGGTGGAACAATATGAAGTGAGAGATTGCAAAGTTTATCTCAATGTGTTTAACTTGTCAACGTGTAAAGGCGGAGCATCTAGTACCTAAGGGTCCGTTGCAACCACTTGAGATTCTAAAATGGAAGTGGGAACACATTACCATGGATTTCGTTATGGGTCTTCCTACGGTTTCTCAAGGCATCAATGCTATTTGGGTTATTGTTGATAGATTAACCAAGTCTCGCTTCATTTCTTGCCGATCACGGAGACTTATTCCTCGAACGTCTTTCTATTATATGTACGTGAATGAGATTGTGAGGTTGCATGGCATGCTGTATCCATAGTTTTGGATCGTGACCCAAGATTCACTTCAAGATTTTGGGTTAGCTTGCAAAAAGCTATGGGCACGGATTTGCGATTTAGTTCGCATACCATCCTCAAACCAGACCGACAATCGTAGAGAGGACTATTCAAATTCTTGAAGATCTATTAAGACTCGTGTCCTAGACTTCAAGGGCGCTTGGGATAAGTATTTACCATTGGTGGAATTCTCCTACAACAACAGCTTATCGTGCAAGTATAGGTGTGGCTCCATTTGAAGCATTATATAGACGAAAGTGTCGCTTCCAATATGTTGGGATGAGGTGGGTGAAGCAAAATTGTTGGGACCCGAGTTAGTACGTATGACTCACCGAAAAGATCCAAATGATTCGACAACGTGATACAAAACCGGCACAAGATCGACAAAAGAGTTATGCGGATCTTCATCGAAAGGACGTGGAATTTAGTATAGGGGATCATGTGTTGTTGCGAGTTGCTCCATGGAAGGGAGTTACAAGATTTGGGAAGAGAGGAAAGCTCAATCCACGATTTATTGGTCCATTTCAAATTCTTGACCGAGTAGGAAATGTAGCCTATAGACTCGCATACCTCTCCTGAGTATTTCTCGTGTTCATAATGTGTTTCATATATCCGCATTTCGTAAATATGTGAAAGACCCGAATCACGTTATAGAGTTAGAACCGGATGAGATAGCCGAAGACTTAACGTATGAGGAGGTACCTGTCAAGATCTTGGATAGGAAGGAGCATGTCCTACGCGCAAAGGTCATACCACAAGTTAAAGTTTTGTGGAGGAATCATGCTATAGAGGAAATGACCTGGGAATTGGAAACAGAAATGAAAGCGAGGTATCCTCACCTTTTCAAACACTGTGCGTGTACGCCAATTTCGAGGACGAAATTTCATAAGGAGGGAGGTTTTAAGACCCCAACTTATTATTAACGAAATTTAATTTTCTCTATTTATTATTTTGAAATAGTAAGGGTTGATTTGATTAATGTGTATAGTTATGGGTAAACTACGCAAATATTTCAAAATAAGCAAGTGGTTATAAAATATTCATTGTTATCGGGGAATATTCGTACGACGGCGCAGCCATGTGTGGGCCCCATAACGGAAAACGATTGGATGAAGAAAACGACAAATATAAGTTGTTTAAAAATAACTACGTAGTTGTTATTCAAGAATAATCTTTGTTAAAATACTAAAGTGGTTAAAACACAATAAGACATTTATCTCATATTTATTATAAAATATCACCGTTAATATATTATTAAAATAATATATTTAAATGAATTATTTTATCGTAAAAAGATAAAATATTAATTTTCAACAATTGTCACATTAAAATTTCTCTATCTATATCCACATAAAATTAATATTTTCCTCATCATATTAATCAATAATTAATTATTCACAAATAATATTACGTAATCACAATAATGATAACCAGCGGCCTTCCAGAAAGAGGGCTTTCCAATAAAGATTTCTCCATCTTGGCCGCAATTAGGTGACCAAACCTCTCCTTGTATGTAACTTTCTAGACATCACAAGAATGTTTTCTAATAATATTATTCGATAATATGAATTATTGCTTCGATAATGGAAAATACTGTAGTGACAATTTTTAAAACAACAAGAATATAAAATATCAACGCAAAGAATTTTTGAATCAATAAAATAAAATATTGAATAAGAATTATCGTAACAATTATTGAGTAGTGCTTTTTTACGTAAGAATCAATAATTGATGCAATACCGTGTCTTCACGTGTTTTAACCAATTAGTATTTTAACAAGATATAATCTGTAATAACTACGCCATTTATATAAACAACTTATATTTGTCGCTTTTCTTCATCCAATCGCTTTTTACGTTATGGGGCCCACACAAGGTCAAGCATCGTCGCATCGATATTCCTCGAAAAAGAATATTCCACGACCCAAACGAATATTCTCCGATAACAATGAATATTTTATAACCACTTGCATATTTTGTAAAATTTGCATATTTCACCCATAACTTTAAACTTTTATCAATTTAACCATTTACTAAATAATAATTATAAGAAAAATTGAATACTTTTATTTCATAAAATCTGGGTCTTACAATCTCCCTCCTTATGAAATTTCATCCCAGAAATTGAATACTTCACACTATTTCAAAAAGTTGAGAATACCTTGTTTTCATTTCGATTCCATCTTTCCTGTCCTCATAATTTCTCCATTGCTTTCATCTCCTTAATTCGAGATATCATTCTAGAATACGACTTCAAAACAAGGGTTAATTGAATAAATTAACTTATCACATAATATCAATGATATTATGACGACCAACATAAATAAGCTTAGGTAGGACACACTAAATGAAGGATTTACTCATCTCTCCCTCCTAGTTCTATTCCCCGATCTCCGCCAGAGATCATATCCCTAAGCTCGATACCAACTATGACGCCCCAAAATAGGTCCAATCCATCCAACCTATTCTCGAGTCACCAAATACATGGTACGTAAAAATAACTACAACTTCATTATCATAATTTTGTGCAAAATACAACAATACATGTATTCGAGTTTTAATACCAATCGCGACTCATGTCCCAACTATGGACAAAGACCTCACATTGATACATTTACATAAAAGTACAAATAATAACTGCTTTTAGAAATTAAAATCCTTGGGAAGTGCTCAAGAAAACCTTCGTATACGGGGGAGGCCATGCGTCTGGGTTATAATAGATATCATATGCCCACGTAATTATCCTCGTCAATTTAATAGACCCCAAAGAAAAAGAGAAGATTACTATCATGTTCTTTCCAGGTGGTGAGTCTTCTCGACATATAATTATCTCCGTTGTCTTCAAGTGAAAATTATATTTCAAATAAACTCCAAGATCATATAGGTAGTACTTCGTAGATATATACTCAAAGAAGTGGATGTACAATTGTCTTATGATAACACGAGTTTCAGTATGTCATTAGACATCTTGTATGATAAAGACAAAACACCCTTCCAAAGTTGGGTTCGCTGCTTCACCCTATTTTTGATTCGCCAAATATAACTATTAAATGATGTATAAAATACAACACACTAAAGTCCTCAATAAAATTATTTCCATACTCTTTAGGAGAACCTCAACAACTATAGACCACCGCTCTATTCCTTGTTATCCCCAATTCAATCCAAATACACTCTTATTACCGGAAAGGAATTGTGAAGCAAAAGGGTGAGCACAAATAGCCCAGTAAAGAATATCATGACTAAAGATAATTAAATTATCAATAGCCTTCATCAGTAATAAATCAGAGATTTAGAACATATGATAGATGATAAAACTTTTCAACCATAGTTGCAGCGGAACGAACAATCCATTAAGAGAGTCAAATAGACTATAAATTCTATTGTCTTCTTCACGTTAAAAGTCCACCAACAATGTTTTATCTCTGTAACATCAATCAACAGTTCCTTTCCACAAACTCATAATCATAATTGTGATTCTAAATTCCTCTTCTCATCCAGGACGAAGATAATTTTCATCACCTGTCTTTACCTGAAACATCAAAGATCATGGTTATACCAAATCACATTTTCTGTTTATAATCATACTAATAAATTCATCTTTGCACTACGGGCCAAAGATATTCATCAACAGTTCATCTTTACACTACAGGCTAAAGATATTCAACAACAGGTCATCTTTGCATTACGAGCCAAAGATATTCATCAATAATGCATCTTTGCACTACAGGCTAAAGATATTCAACAACAGGTCATCTTTGCACTACGGGCCAAAGATATTCATATCTCAAATAAATACATAATCATTTCAGAATTTATATAAATCATAATTATAATCATGTTGATCAATTCGCCAGACTTAAGCTAAAAATATTCAATTGTAAATTCAATGGTCATGATCATACCAGTTAATGATTCAACTTTTCACTGCTAGCCAAAGAGAACTCATAGTCACAATCATACCAATAATCTATCCATCTTTACACTCAAGTCAAAGAGAAATTTCTTCACCAGGATTATAAAAATGTTATATATGATAATAAAAATAAAATTATCAAAACATGGATTCAATCAATAATAACCATAATAAACATCTTGGATAAAAAGAAAAATTTTATGTTTCTGTGAATAGTGCCGTATTCGTGAATAGTGCCGTATACGTGAATAGTAACTCCGACACAAAAAAATAAAACTTTCACAATAAAATTCATATCAATATTTATAACACCTTAATCCAAATGTTATAAAATCACTTAATAATATCAAAATCTTAATATTCTTAATATTACAACAATATTTAATAATTTCTAAAACTTATAAACAATTTAATTAAATTGTTTACACTTTACTAATTAATGCATTTAATCATCATAAAATGCCAAACTCATAAGATTTCATCACCAATAACCAAAACCCTCATCAAAAATCTTCATATACCTCATATATGATTCTTAGGCCATAAAATCATATTTTCCAATTTTCTTACTTCACATAACATATTTAATTCATTTACTCATAACTAGAACATTTTCATGAAAAATACCAAATCAGTTCCAAAAATATTTTTTTTCTGGGATTTAGCATAACATAGTCCCATATTGAACATATATTTTTCTCAAAATTTTAAAAATTCATTTACTATTTTTCATATGGCCAAAACCATCGAATATTTAAACATTTATCATAAATTATACTTTTATCCAAAAATTTTGATATTTACACGGTATACTGATATTATATAGATGTACTCTCAATAAAAATTTCATCAATTTTGGAGTTAATCACAAGGAGTTATAAGCGGTTACTTTTAAAATAGTCTATTCTCATAAAATCCATAACTCCTAATCTATACATCAAAAAATCGCCATTTTTGGACACAATCTACAAAACTTATCAAAATATCATTTCAAATTTTTCCAGAATTTTTGAAGGTTCAGAAAAATTTCGAAACTAAAAAAAATAATAACCCTTAAAATCCCTTACTATCCCTTACCTCAAAAGAGCAAGACTTGAATGTTTGATATAACGAATCTAACTTGCACCAGATAGCAAACACTCAAGATATCTAAATACTCACAAAAATACGCCGATAATATAGAGAGAAAAACTTCAGCTCGTGTGATTTTCAATTATAACCTAAGACCCTATTTATAGGAAAATGCTTAGAACACCAAAAAGAAAAATTTAATAAATTAATATTATTTATTTTTTCACATCTTCCTACGTATCCAAGCATCTGAATTCAAATTCTCTAGCACATGTTAAAGATGCCCACCAAACACAAAAACGTTTTTTCTTATTTAAATTATTTTAAACTTCCAAAATCAATTATTTTGAGCTTTGGAACTTCAATAATTCATAATAAATAGCCTTTTATCGTAAAAATTGAATCTCACATTTTTTTAGGAAATTCAATTCTCTACAATTTTGCGTAAGAAAGTTTTTCCAAATTCCAAATGTAAATTGACCAAATCCACAAAACTGGACAATTTTACGATCTATAATAAAATTTCAAAGTCAAGAAATGGGGTCCAATTTGACATGTTTAACATGTTTTAAACATTTATTGTAACAAAAATATTCTTCCTCCTCATATACTCATATATTCCACATTCACTTGTAAAAATATCACCATTATTATATTATTAAAATATAATAATATATTTAAATAAATTATTTTATCGTAAAAAGACAAAATATTAATTTTCAACAATTGTCACATTAAAAATTTTCTCCATTTATATCCACATAAAATAAATATTTTTCTCATCATAAAATCAATAATTAATTATTCACAAATAATATTACATAATCACAATATCGACAACCGTGATAGCCCTCAGAAAGCAGGGGCCTTCCTAAGAAAGATTTCTCCTTATCGGCGCCGCAATTAAATAACCTCTCCTTAGATGTAACTTTCTAGAAATTGCCAATAATGTTATCTAATAATATTATTCATATAGTATGAATTATTGCTCGATAATGGAAAATCATCGCAAAGGACAATTTTAAAACAACAAAGAATATAAAATATCAACGCAAAGAATTATCAATCAAAAAAATATAATATTGAATGAGAATTATCGTAATAATTATTGAGTAGTGCTTTTTACGTAAGAATCAATAATTGATGCAATACCGCAAAGCTACCGTGTTTTAACCACCGAGTATTTTAACAAGATTAATTGTAATAACTACGCCTGGCCATTTATAAACAACTTATATTTGTCGCTTTCTTCATCCAATCGCTTTCCGTTATAGGCCCACACAAGGTCGCGTCGATCGTCAGATCGATATTCCCGACAAAAAAAAATATTCCACGACCAAACTAATATTCTCCCAAAACAATGAATATTTTATAGCCACTTGCATATTTTGTAAAATTTGCATATTTCACCCATAACTTTAAACTTTTATCAATTTAACCATTTACTAAATAATAATTATAAGAAAAATTGAATACTTTTATTTCATAAAATCCGGGGTCTTACAATCTCCCCTCCTTATGAAATTTCGTCCCCGAAATTGACGTACCTGGTATTTCAAAAAGTTGACTTGATATTTATTCAAATCCATAACATGGACTAAGAAAACTTGACATCTGTAATAAACGAATGACCTCATGGCTTGATATTAAAATGTTTGACTACAATGGTTTGATTGCTTGAATTCGAATACCAGGTTGCTTAGGAATATGAAAACTAACAACCTTACGAAAGTAATCAATTTCGACAAGATGAGTAGTTAACCTTAAAATCACATCAAAAGCAAATATCTCTATAGAAATAAGGTTAACAGGTCATGTGATAATGCCAACCCGAATCAAGCAAGATTTCTAAACAACGAATGTAATGAAAGTTTCTCCTAACGAGTCTCCATAAATAAAGTCAAAGTCTAATTTCTCCGTAGTCAAGTTCAAACGCTGAAAATGCAAAGCAAAGAGAGATAAAAGAAATGGGTAGAACCCAGATTTAGTAAGGTATAAACTTCAAGAATTTATAATTAATTAACCTGCTAACTTCGTCGTTTCCTCTCATTTTGACCCCACCACGACAAACGCTTTTCCAGAACCATTGAGTTTGACTTTTCGGGACATCCTTTTGAGTCACCATTCCCTACCAGACTGGTTTTCGATACTGCATAACTCGAAGCGATATGTCCTTCTTTTCCACAATTATAGCATACCTTAAACTGTTAGGCGCAATGATGATATGTCCCTCTTCCCAAGATTTGTAATATATACGACCGGTGGTCTTTCTCCTCCTCGAACCTCAATGTTGTTGGCACCGACGCCTTCACACGGTGGTCGTTGTTAATCTCCTCTTTTAAAATCTCCTCCCGACTCGCTTCTTCTATTTTCATGGCCATGATTACCACCAGAGTGGTTACCACCTTTGTCTCAGATTCTTCTTTCTCCGCCGTTATCGTTATTCGATGATCGCTATCTTCTGATGATCCTCGGTTATGGTCCTCTATTGAATCGTGACTTGGACGCCCCAAAATTAGGTATACATCACCCATCTTGGGTCGCCACTTACATGGTACGTAATTTAAATACAACTTATTAACATAATCGCGTGGTACAATACGACATAAATCGTAAGTTTAAATACAAATATCGCCTACTAGATATTATACAAACTCAAACAAAAGTCCTCATTACAATTATTATCACACTATTTCACGTAATAAATCGAGGACTACTAATGCTATCTTCAGACCATCACTGCTTCCCGACTCGTCCCCAAATATATTCTCATTTCATGAAGAGAATAAATGAAAAGAAAGGTGAGCTCAACTAGCCCAAGAAGAAATATTATGACTAAGATAATGCAAAATAAATTATCAATAGTCTTCAACAATGTTAAACCGATAAAATACAATGTATACAACCAGCTTTAATCTGCAGCTTGAATATGCAATCCATTAAAAGAGTCAAGTAGAAAATAAAATCTACTATCTTTTATGATTTTAAAAGGTTTTTCATCATCATTATAAATTTAGACTCGACTTTTAATAAATAATCCACATCATCGAATCACCCCGCACTAACCTTACCAAGGATATTCTTTAAGTATCACGATCACAATTATTCCCGCACTACTGGCCAAGAATAGTTGTGTATTCATTAATGGTCATGATCATGCCAACAATCATCCCATCAATGCACTACTACCATCGAGGATTTTTACCACATCATTTGTAACATTACTACCATGATTACAATCGAATAATCCTCGTCATAATCATACCAAGTCCATCCATGCTCTACAGGTGCCATGTATGACTTTAAAAAAATATAAACATGAGGATGATGACAATGATATAAGAATTCAATAAAACAAGTTCAAGAATTATTTTATCCAGATTTATTAACGTCCCAAATTGTCAACACGATCATCGCTTTGTAGAAAAAAATTCAAGAATGATCGTAAAAAATATTTCCATGAAAAGATATCGATGGAACGCAAAATATCAAGGATATTCTACTAATTTCATGGAGTATGTAAGTCATAGTTTTAACCAACCGGGTATAATAAAGAATGGAATAACAAAAGAAATCACCATGCATGCGATTGATGTATGTGTTATTCCAACAGTAATAATAATAACGGAACTGTGTCGTGAAATTCACACAATCGGGATGTTCCAATGTAATAATAAAGATGGAACCAGATCCTGTGTAAAACACACGATAGGATATTCCAACGGAATGATAAAGATTTTAAACCAGTCCTGTAAAACACACGCATGTGATGTTCCAATGTAATAATAATAAAGATTTTAACCAGTCCTGGTAAAAACACATGCATGTGATGTTCCAAATGTAATAATAGAAGAATGTCACCAAGTATAGGTAAAATCAGCACAGACAAAAGTTATTCCAATGTAATAATAAGCAATGGAATAACATAAGATTTCACCAAGTATAGGGTATGCCACATATACAAAGTTATGTATAGGGTATGCCACTTTTTACAAAAGTTATTCCAATGTAATAATAAATGAATGGAATAATGTAAGTTCTCTTCAAGAAGAAAGAATAACACCCTTTACCGTAAAAGAACCTCAATAAAGAAGTAGTGAAGTAGCGTAATACTCTTCTTCTTTCTATAACTTTCTCTATATAGCTTTTCTCTATAATTTCTCTCTGTAGTTTCAATGAATTCGTAAGAAAATAATGAAGGAATGAGCTTCTATTTATAGGAAAATGGAATGCATAAGAATTAATCCATGAACTATTCAGATTGATTTACTTTTTAATCGACGGTCATAATTAAAGCAAAATCTTTTAAATAAAATATAATATATTCTATTTATATAAAACATTTTACTATGCAAACACTATGCAAAAACACTATATAAACACTACGCATAATAAAATATAATATATTTTATTTATAAAATAACTTTAATAAAGTATTCTGCTTTTATATAAAGATGTTTCGCTTTTATTACGTTAATAATACTAATAAAACAAAACGTCATTATCGCTATAATAATTCATATTATTAATCGACAATAATGGAATCAAACTAAGTGACTTCACATAAAGATCAATAATCAATACTGGCGCTACTACGCAACCACACGACATCGCATTTTTTTCTACCGAAGTAGTTCAACAAAGATCAACCAGAAAACTTCCGCCGTTATTTCAATAAAATATTTTGTCTTTTTCTCAATCCGACAATAATTTCATTTGTAGGGTCCACCAATGATTGAGTAGTTATATTTAATATTCCTCGCTAAACCGAATATTCCCAGACCAATCGAATATAATATAACCACTCAGATACTTTGCAAAATTTATACATATTACCCACAACTATAACATTATATCAAATTATTCCATAATATTCAAAAATAATATTTATAGAAAATTCATCTTTATTTATAAAAATCCGGGTCTTACAAGATTTCGTTATCTCGCTTCTAACAATCGAGCCCTCGCTGACAACATCTCGAATAGAGAGAAATTTATGAGAAATGAGATATCGACGATATCTTTGGTTTCAAACCTCTCGTAAACATCCGCGTCATCGCTCCTCATTCTCCACCAAACGAGGTGCAAACTCGATAACTTCGAACTTCGCTTCGCGTCTCGGGACACCGCCATGTTATTCTCGCTTCATCCTAATAAATTCCACTTCCTTCATACGACGAATACATTCTCGGGAAGTACTTGTCATTGAACTGCTTTCAAACGCCTCCCACGACATCGCCGAAAGGCACGGTGGATGGGTACGCTTCGAGATTTCCACCAAGACCCTCGTTATGGAACATAAAAGTAGCGAATGGAACTTTCTCGTTTCTCCGTGCATCCCAAGACATCGAATATCTTGGTAATTTGCTTGACCCATGTTTCCGCCATGATCGGATCCGCTTTCCCTGCACTCGTGGTCTCAACTCTTTGAACTGCTTGGGGCCGTGACCACCCATGAATTGCTATCATTTCTCCTCAGATTTTGAACACGAGTCTCCTCGCCCGATTTTTTGCATGAACCGCAAAAAGCTTTTAAACATCCCCTCGCTCATCATCCGCCTTCAAAGGTGTTGTTCACAGGAGGTACATTGCCGTACTGCTGCACGCTTCTCCTCGCTTGGTAAAGATGCATCTCCACTGGTCTCATTTACTCCATCATAATATTCTCACGACATTCTCAAATACTTGTCATAAAACAAGGGTTAATTAAGGAAATCAATATATCACATAATATCCCTATATACTAACCAACTAACAAATAAGCTTAGTAGGACACACCAAAGAAAGGATTTACTCGCCTCCTCCTCCTAGTTCTATTCCCGATCTCCGCCAAAGATCATATCCCTAAGCTCGATATTAATCATGACGCCTAAAAGAGGTTCATTTCATCCAACCCATTTTGAGTCGCCAAATACATGGTACGTAAATAACTACAACTTTATTAATACATTTGTCGTGCAAAAATACGACAACATATATATACGTGAGTTTAAATACAATTATTGTCTTCTGTATAATATGCATACCCAAATAAATCTCCATCATAATTATTGATACATTATTTTACAAAATGGTGAGGACTACTAAACAACTCTTTCTAGAATCCTTCATTCCATACCCCGACTAAGATTCGCTACATTCTCGCCTCCCGAGAAGAAAAATGGAACAAAAGGAAAAGGGTGAGCTCAACTAGCCTAAGAAGAATATTATGACTAAGATAATATACAACAAATTATCGTTAGTCCCTCAACAGGAAAAATTTAATAGAATACAATAGACAACCAGCTTTTAAATCAATCTTCGCAATGAAAATAATAATTCATTAGAAGAGTTAAGTAGAGAATGCAAACTACTATCTTCTATATATGAATTTAAAAGTTCATCGTCGATATTTTATCCTCAGAACATAAATCAATATATATCTCGAATCAAATATTCATCTTTGCACTACGGCCAAAGATATTCATCATTGATCATGTTCATCTAAACACTGCTCATCTTCAGCACTACGGCCAAAGATATTAATCGATCATTCATGTTCATCTCAACACTGCTCATCTTCAGACTACGGCCAAAGATATTCATCAAGAAATCATTCATCTTTACACTACAGCCAAAGATATTCAAGAATATCATCATTTAGGACCGAGGATGATGAAAATATTTTAAAGAAAACGAATCCAAAGGAAACAAAAGAACAAGTATTAAGGATTCGTGACTTTAAATAATCCCAGTTCAAAATACTTCATAAATAACCATATTGGAGTAAAATTCAAGAATGAAGATCAAAACATGGATACAATCAAAGCTAGTATCCACAATAGATATTTTAGATGAAAAGGAAAAATTTTCATTTTTCATGAATAAAGCCGTCAGATTCGTGAATAAAGGTCGTGATACGTGAATAAAGGCCAGATACGTGAATAAGAATCTCACACCAAAAGTTCCAAATTTGATAAAAACTTCAGATCAATATTTCAAAGATAATGATATTGAAGAAATAATATCATTACGATAAAAATAATATCCCTTACCTCGAAAGACAATACTTAAAGTTGAAACACCTTGGATATAGGCTATGACTTGAACTTGCACCAGATAAAGCATACTCAAAGTATACTCAAAATACTCACAAGAATACGCTCGATAATATAGAGAGAGAAAAACTTCATTTACGTGTAATTTTCAATTTAACCTAAGACTTGTCGCTTCACATTACAAAGGCCGAACCACTTGTCGCTTCACATTACAAAAGGCCAAACCACTTTTCTTTTCACATCATTAGTCGTCAAGCCACTTGCCTTTTCACACTAAGAAAGTGCTAAGCTAGAAATCTTCTATAAATAGAGGCCTAGGGCTTCATTATTTTTCACTTAATTCATTCAAGCTATGAGAGAAAGTATAGAGAGAGAATAAGAGAGAAAGAAGAAGAGTATTTTGTTACTACACCGTCATAAAGATTCAATCTCTTACCAAATGTAAGGGGTGTTATTCTTTCTTATTCATGAAGAGAACTATTGTTATTCCATTGCTTATTATTCTGCTTGGAATAACCTCAGATAATGTGGTTTACCCTATACTTGGTGACATTCTTCTATTATTCTCGCTGAACATCCTCGCTCAGCAGTGTTTTTACACCCACCGGTTCCGCCTTTTATTATTCTCGCTGGAACATCCTGTCTCATGTGTTTTACACCCGACCGGTTCCGCTTTTTATTATTCTCTGTTGGAACATCCTGCATCAAGGTGGTTTTTACAATTTGACCGTTCCGCTTTTTATCATTCTCGTTGGAATATTCTATCTCGTGTGTTTTTTACACCGATATCCGTTCCATCTTTATTATTCTCGCTGGAACATCCTGCTTGGTGTGAATTTCACCGACCGTTCCGTTATTTATTATTCTGCTGAATAACTCGTTCTGCATGGCTTCATCGTATTTACGGTGATTTCTTTTGTTATTCCATTCTTTATTATACCCAAATAAGTTAAAACTTTGACTTCTATACTCCATGAAATTAGTGGAATATCCTTGATATTTAAGCGCTTCATCCAAAGATCTTTTCATGAAAATATTCTTCCGATCATTCTTGAATTTTACTCTACAAAACAAAAGATTATGTTGATAATTTGGACGTTAATAATTCCTGGATAAAATAATTTTGAACTTGTTTTATCAAATTCTTATATCATTGTCATCATCCTCATGTTTATATTATGTTGAAAGTCATCTGTGGCCTCAGAAAGTGCATAGATGGACTTGGTATGATTATGACCGAGACTATTCGGTGTAATCATGACCGTAATGTTACAAATGATGTGATAAAAATCCTCGAGCGGTCGTAGTGCATCGATGGACAAATTGTTGGCATGATCACGACCATTAATGAATACACAAATATTCTCGCCCAGTAGTATGAATAATTGTGGTCGTGATACTAAAGAATATCCTCGGGCCGAGTGGCAGGGTGATTCGATGATGTGAAATATTTATTAAAAGTTCGAGTCTCACTTATAACAAATGATGAAAACCTTTTAAAACCTAAAAGATAGTAGACTTTATTTTCTACTCGACTCTTTTAATGGATCAGATATTCACCGCATAGCTTAAACCGGTTTGCTTCATTGTAATTTATCGCTTTAACATTGTTGAAGACTATTAATAATTTATTCTCGCATTATCTTAGTCATAATATTTCATCGGGCTAGTTGAGCTCACCCTTTCTTTCACCGCTTCTTCTTGTGAAATGAGAATATAGCCGGACGAGCCTCGGAAAACGAGTGATGGTCCTCAAGATAGATTAGTAGTCCTCACTATTCCGTGAAATAGTGTGATAATAATTGTAATGAGGACTCTCGAGTTGAGTTTGTATAATATCTAGTAGACGATATTTGTATTTAAACTCACGCTTTATGTCGATATTATACCTACGCTTATGTTAGTAAGTCAGATTTAATTTGCATTACCATGTAAGTGGCGACCCAAGATGGGTGATGTATACCTAATTTTGGGGCGCCACAACAGTATCGAGCTTAGGATATGATCCCCGCTAAGATGTGAGAATAGTATTAGGAGGGAGAGACGGGAATACCTTCGCTAGTATGACCTACCTAAGTTTACGTCTATATTTTATCGGTTGGTCGTAAGATAGGATAATTTGTTACACGTCAATTAACCTTTTGTTTTGTGGCAAGATCTCGAAAAATGACATCCGAGAATGTTGAGAATAAGAATGGAGCGCAGCGATCGCCGATTCACCACATATCAATAATCGTGATATAATGTGCATCGTGAAGGCGACAATCCTCACGTGAAACAACAACACCGACCAAATGATGAATGATCAAATGTTCGTGAGGCTTTATGCAATTTATGCAACAAGAAGCAGAGAGAGCGACTCCTCGCCCAAAACGTAGGTGGAAACACGGAAAACTCTCAAGCCACACCGCTAAACAATTCAAGGAGCTGGGACCACCGGAGTTTAAGGGAGAGCCAAAACCACTTCTCGCTAAGCATGGATAAAGCAGATTACCAAGATATTTGATGTCTTGGGATGCTCCGAGGAGCAAAAGGTTCCCTTTGCCGCTTTTATATGTTAATGCGAGGCAGACATCGGAGGGAATCGGAAACGTACTCAACCTCATCAGATCAAGATATCTTGGGAGAAGTTCCGTGAGTCGCTCAACGATAAATACTTTTCTCGAAAGTATTCGCCATACATGAAAGTGGAGTTTATCAAGTTAGAACAAAACAATATGACCGTGACGCAACACGAGGCAAAATTTACTGAGTTATCACGATTTGCGTCCCACTGGTGGATAATGAAGAGAGAATGGCGAATGTTTTTAAGAGGTTCAAGTCGGAGATACGTCAACATCTTATTTCTCATAAACCGTGTTTGTATTCGGATGTTGTAAATATGGCTCAGCTTATTGAGCGCGATAACGAGTCAACGCAACTAAAAGAGAGCGCAAATTAAGCAAAATTATAATACTAGCGAGAGTAGTCATCGGTGGACAACAAGCGTGGAGGGAATCAATAAAGCCGATATGGTAACCACTTCTGTGGTAATCGTACCAAAACAATAAGAATGGACATTTCAAGAAACTGAGATTTAACAATGATGGAAAGACGCCAAGACCAAAGACCCATTGTTAAGGAAGGAGAAAGACCACCTATCATATGCTTCAAATGCGAGGAGAGGACACATCATCCAAACGTCATGCCATTCAAAGCATGTTATAATTGTGGAAGAGAAGGTCACTTAGCTCGATTTTGTTGTTTACTCAAGACAAATTCAGCTAGGATGGAGGCACCAAAGGCCATCCCGTAAAATTCAAAACCCAGAGTGCAAGGGAGAAAGCGTTGTGACCTCTCCCAAAGAGCAAGGAATCTGAATGAGGTCATCACGGTAAGCTTATCATAAACTCTAATGAAGTCTATACTTTATTTGATACTTTGGTTCTACTATTCTTTATTTCTCCTACTTGCGCCATCGATTAAATTTGACTCGGAGAAATTAGACTTTGACTTATCTCGTGGAAACTCCGCTGGGAGAAACCTTCATTACATCCACTCGCTTATAAGTCTTGTTTGGTTCAAATCGGTACCTTCACATTACCCGTCAATCTTATTTCATTAAAAATACTTGCATTTGACGTGATTCTGTGGATTGATTGGTTAACTAATTATCATGCAAAAATTGATTGTTTTCGTAAGGTTGTTAGCTTTCATATTCTAATCAACCTATTATGCGAATTCAAACGACCAAACCATTAAAATCAATCACGGTCATCTCAAGCCATAAAGCTATTCGCTTATTGAAAACGGATGTCAAGCTTTCTTAGCTCATGTCACGATTTAAACCGGTTGTCTATTGTAATTTATCGCTTTAACATTGTTGAAGACTATTGATAATTTATTCTGCATTATCTTAGTCATAATATTTCTTCTTGGGCTAGTTGAGCTCACCCTTTCTTTCACCTGCTTTCTTCTGTGAAATGAGAATATAGCGACGAGCCGGGAAAACGAAAGTGATGGTCCCGAAGATAAGATTAGTAGTCCTCACTATTCTCGTGAAATAGTGTGATAATAACTATAATGAGGACTCCTTTTTGAGTTTGTATAATATCTAGTAGACGATATTAATGAATACACGATTATCTTTGGCACGTAGTGCATGGATAATTCGTGGTCGTGATACTAATGAATACACGATTATCTTTGGCACGTAGTGTATGGATAATTCGTGGTCGTGATACTAATGAATACACGATTATCTTTGCACGTGGTGCATGGATAATTTGTGGTCGTGATACTAATGAATACACGATTATCTTTGCACGTAATGCATGGATAATTCGTGGTCGTGATACTAATGAATACACGATTATCTTCGCACGTAGTGCATGGATAATTTGTGGTCGTGATACTAATGAATACACGATTATCTTTGCACGTAGTGCATGGATAATTTATGGTCGTGATACTAATGAATACACGATTATCTTTGGTAGTAGTGCATGGATAATTCGTGGTCGCGATACTAATGAATATCCTCGGCCTCAGTGCGGGGATGATTCGATGATAAGGATTAATTATTGAAATGAGTCTCAAAGAATGAAATATTAATTCATGGATGTGGTAAAAGTCATATTTGGTCAGTAGTGCATTGATAGACTTGGTATGATTATGACCAAGGATTATTCTTTATAATTATTATCAGATTGAAAACACGAATATCCTCGGCCAAATGGTGCATGGATAATTCGTGGTCGTGATACTATTAAGTCGCTGCGCCTCAAAGATTATTGGTTTTACAGCTTGTATATCTTCGCTTGTAGTGCAAAGATGAATTGTGAATAAATATCTTTGGCGGATTAAGAAAGATGAATTTAATGTTTTCAAACGATAAAGGTATTCAAGGTATCCTCACCTCTTTATCATACTGTGTATCGTATTCCTAATTTCTAGGCGAAATTCCATAAGGAGGGAGATTGTGAGACCCCAGATTTTATCAATAAAGATTTAAATTTTGTCGAAATAATTTTTAATATTATGATGTGAATTTAAGATAATATTATAGTTGTGGGTAGTATTTATAAATTTTGCAAAGTATGCAAGTTGTTATAAAATATTCGTTTGGTCTGGGAATATTCTTTTTTTGGGGAATATTCAATGACGACTACCAATCATTAGTGGACCCCAATAACGGAAGTATTGTCGTAGTTAGAAACGACAAAATTATCTTTCTATAAAAATAACTACAGAGGTGTTACCAAGAAAACCGTTGAACTACCCTAAGAGTAAAAGTACAAGAATACGCTGTAGTTGTTGTATAAAGCACACGATATTGATTATTGATGCTTACGTGAGAAGTCACTTCACCTATGCTCAATTATTGTTATAGTAATTCACGATCATATCTCTTATATTATCGATTCAATTATCACACAAGATCATCTCAGATAATATGTTATAAGTATTAAATCAATAATTGAGACGACAAGTTATAAATGATTAATAATTGTTGAAAGATTAAATATGTGTTGATTAAAAATAAAATGATTTGTGGTAATATTTATTCAATCCTTGATGTATATAAAGAGTTTGTTATGAGACATTTGTGGTAAGTTTGATTATTTTATGGGGGCCCATATGTCATCATCTAAGAGTCTCTTCGTCAATAGTAATTACTTTCGCCAATAGTAATTACCTTTGTGAATAGTAATTATCTTCGCCAATAAGTAATTACCTTCGTCGAATAGTAATTATCTTTGTGAATAGTAATTATCTTCGTCCAATAAGTAATTACCTTCGTCAATAGTAATTACCTTTGTGAATAGTAATTACCTTCGCCAATAGTAATTACCTTTACCAAAGCGTCGAACCACTTGTCGTTTCACATTACAAAGCGCCGAACCACTTGTCGTTTCACATTACAAAGGCGTCAAACCACTTTTCTTTTACATCACTACCGTCAAGCCACTCGCTTTTTTTTCACATGGCAAAAAAGCTTTAAGCTATAAATCTTCTATAAATAGAGGCCTAGTGCTTCATTATTTTTCACGAATTCAATCAAACTCTGAGAGAGAACTATAGAAAGAAAGAAGAAAAGTATTCTCGCTACTTCACCTTGCCAATATTCAGCCTCTTCTAAGGTAGGGAATATTATTTGTTGTACCGTAAGGGGTGTTATTCTTTCTTATTCATGAAGAGAATCTGTTGTTATTCCATTGCTTATTATTCTGGCTGGAATAACTTTGTATACGTGGTTTACCCTATACTTGGTAACATTCTTCTATTATTCTCGCTGGAACATCCATGCATGTGTTTTTTACAATTTGACCGGTTCCGCTCTTTATTATTATTCTTCGCTTGGAACATCCTGCATCACATGTTTTACACCGGACTGGTTCCGCTTTTTATTATTCTGCTTGGAACATCCTCGTCTCGTGTGTTTTACACCTGACTGGTTCCGCCTTTTATCATTCTCGCTGAATATCCTATCTCGTGTTTTACACCGGATCTGTTCCATCTTTATTATTACATTGGAATATCCTCGCTTGCGGTGTGAATTTCACCGACCGGTTCCGTTATTATTATTCTCGCTGAATAACTCTGCCTATGCGCAAGTACCGCATGCATGGTGATTTCTTTTGTTATTCCATTCTTTATTATACCCAAATAAGTTAAAACTTTGACTTCTATACTCCATGAAATTAATAGAATATCCTCGATATTTGCGTTTCATCCAAAGATCTTTTCATGGAAATATTCTTCCGATCATTCTTGAATTTTACTCTCTAAAGCAAGATCATGTTGACAATTTGGGCGTTATTGGTTCTTGGATAAATTAATTCTTGAACTTGTTTTATTGAATTATTATGTCATTGTCATCATCATCATGTTATATTATGTTATCTTCGCTTACGTGTATAGATGAACTTAGTATGATTATGACCGAGATCATTCGGTATAATCATGGCTTGTTATAAATGATGTGATAAAAGTTCTCGATGTATTGTAATGCGGTGATGGTTAGTTTTGGTATGATTATGACCGGGGTGATTCGGTATAGTCATGACCATTGATAATTTGATGAATATCCTCGGCAGAAAAGTGCGGGGGGTGATTCTATGATGTGGATTATTTATTAAAGTTTGAGTCTCAAATTTATAACAAAGGATGAAAACCTTTTAAAACCTAAAAGATAGTAGACTTTATTCTCTACTTGACTCTTTTAATGGATTGTTTATTCCATCATAGCTTAAACTTGTTGTCTATTGTATTTTATCGGTTTAACACCGTTGAAGGTTAATGATAAATTATTCTCGCATTATCTTAGTCATAATATTTCTTCTTTAGTCGAGCTGAATTTTTTTCTTTCATCGTTCTTCTTGAAAAATGAGAACATAGGTGGGACGAGTCGGGAACGGAGTAATGGTCCGTAGGATAAAGATTAGTAGTCCTCACTATTCTCGTGAAATAAAGGTGATAATAGTAGTAATGAGGACTCCTTTTGAGTTTGTATAATATCTAGTAGACAATATTTGTATTCAAACTCACGCTTTACGTCGTATTGCATACCTATGCTTATATTAGTAAGTTGTATTTAAATTTATGTACCATGTAAGTGGCGACCCAAGATGGGTGACGATACCTAATTTTGGGGGCGCCACAACATATCGAGCTTAGGATATGATCCCCGGCCGAGATGTGAGATAAGAACTAGGAGGGAGAGAGAATACCTTCGCTAGTATGACCTACCTAAGTTTATTTGGTATTTGATTGGTCCTGTCGAGTATAGTGATAATATGTTGCATGTCAATTAACCCTTATTTTGTGGCGGTGTTTGAAAATGGCATCCGAGAATGTTGAGAATAAAGAATGGAGCACAGAGACCGCTGATTCTCCATGCATCAATAATCGGACAATGTGCAACAGGATGGCGATAATCCTCCTCAGAACAACAACACCGATCAATTGACAAACGACTTTTGCGTTTAAGAAGTTTTTAGAATTCATGCAACATCACGCGAAAAGCGATCACCGGCCCAAAACGTAGGTGGAAACACGGAAAACTCTCGGCGGTCACCGCTAAACAATTCAAGGAGCCGGGACCACCGGAGTTTAAGGGAGAGCCAAAACCACTTCCTCGAAAGCATGGATAAAGCAGTTTACCAAGATATTTGATGTCTTGGATGCTCGAGAGAGCAAAAGGTTCCTTTTGCCGCCTTTATATTCTTGGCGAGAGGCGGACATCGATGGGAATCGGTAAAACGTACTCAACCTTCTCATCTTCAAGATATCTTGGGAGAAGTTCCAGAGTCGCTCAACGACAAATACTTTCACGAAAGTATTCGCCACATGAAGGAGGTGGAGTTTATCAAGTTGAACAAAACAATATGACCGCTTTAGCAATACGAGGCAAAATTTACGAGTTATCACGGTTTCGTCCCCACTTGGTGGATAATGAAGAGAGAATGGCGCGAATATTTTAAGAGGTTTGAAGCCGAGATACGTAAACATCTTATTTCTCATAAACCTGCGTTTTTATTCGGATGTTGTAAATAGGGCTCGATTAGTGGAGCGCGATAACGAGTCAACGCAACTAAAAGAGAGCAAATTTAAGAAATTATAATACCAAAGAGTAGTCATCGAGCGGTGACAACAAGCGTGAGGAATCAACAGGCCAATATATGGTAACCACTTCGGTGGTAATCGTGGCCAAAATAATAAGAATGGACATTTCAAGAAAAGGAGATTCAACAATGATGGAAAGATGTCAAAGACCAAAAGACCAAGACCCGTTGTTAAGAAGGAGAAAGACCACCTATCATATGCTTCAAATGCGGAGAGAGGGACACATCATCCGAATCGCCCATGCCAGTCAAAGCATGT
Organism: Panax quinquefolius; assembly: GCA_020205615.1. Taxonomy (NCBI): domain Eukaryota; kingdom Viridiplantae; phylum Streptophyta; class Magnoliopsida; order Apiales; family Araliaceae; genus Panax; species Panax quinquefolius. Next base: position 136,053,198 of record CM035171.1, read on the forward strand.
TATAATTGTGGAAGAGAAGGTCACTTAGCTCGATTTTGTTGTTTCATCAAGACAAATTCAACTAGGATGGAGGCACCAAAGGTCATCCCAGATAAACCAAAAGCCGTAGTTTAAGAGAGCGTTTTTTTTCTCGTGACGAGGAACCCGAATAAAATTATCACGGTAAGTTAATCATAAGCTCATGCACAAGTCTATACCGTGTTAGATACCGCCTCTACCCACTCTTTTATTTTACCTAGTTGTGTTCAACGTTTAAATTTGACTCAAGAAGTTAAACTTTGACTTATTGGTTGAAACTTCGTTAGTAGGAGCCTTCATTATCGCTACTATTTTTAAATCTTGTTTGATTCAAATAAACATTTTCACGCTACTTCGTCGATCTTATCTTTTGAAAATATTTGCCTTTGATGTGATTTTAGGAATCAATTGGTTAACTACTCATCATGCTTTTCAGAAGGTTGTTAGCTTTTATATTCATAACCAACTTGTTGTGCGAATTCAAAGTAACCAAACCACTAAAGTCAATCATCATTATATCAAGCCATAAGTAAAGAGACCCGATCCTTTCGTTGTTGACTTCCTTGTGTGAAATGCACCGGCCGGACTTTACAGAGGCAACGCGTCGTGATGAAGATGGCAAGTTGATAGGTATCATTGTGAGGTGCTATCCAGATTAAGGGATGTAAGTCACAGATTGGTATTAATGTGACGTACTATCCAAGTCTTGGACGAGAGTAATAGCTTTGAATGATATTTTATCATTAATAAATTTCTTATGTATTCTTGAAGACTTCCTCGCCTACCCTAGAACGTGAAATCGAATTTTGTATTAACCCCAAAGAAAAAACCCATTTCTTAAACCCTCAAATATTTCTTCAACTAAAAGGATCATTTACGTGGATTATGATGAAAGTCATAATAAAAGTATAGAACTGATGAAAATCATGGGTATATGAAGTATTAGTAAGTTTTAAGATGAGTTATTTTGGTTAGTATGTGAAAACATGAAAGTTTCTTAGAAATCACAAAGAGTTGAAAATCGATTTTGGTGAAAAACGTAATATGAAATTCAATTGACCATATCTCCTATTATATTTTGAATTTTTGAGTGTGGTCAAGTCCTAGAGTTAGATCTATGAGTTACCTAACTAATCCAAGTGGAATTACTGGAAAAGGTGTTGTAGATTTTTGTGTGGACTGATTTTAGCAAAGGAGTGCAAAGCTGTAAAAACCAAAAAAGCTGCTGCCAAGATTTTAGACGGGCTATTTCGGCCACTTAAATTATGAGAAAATTCTGGCCTTTTGGAACATGAAGGTATATGGTATAAAGTACCTCCTGTCCAAAAAATGAGCTCATTCTCGACTTAAAATGAGCAAGTTATGACTATTTATTTCAATATTTAGGTTTTTCCGATTTAAAACGCTTATATAACCGAGTTCTATAACTCCGATGACCATGAAATTTAAACTGGAAGTTCACGTTAACATGTGTAAGGTCCTGCCAAGATTTGGGAATTTTTGGAGTTAAACTTGAGGTAGCTAATTTCTTAAGGAATTAATTAGAAATTAATTTTTGAAAAATAGTAAATGAATTTTAAAAATTCCGAGAAAAATATATTTTTATTATGGGACTATATTATGCTAAAACCCAGAAAAGAAATATTTTTGGGACTGATTTGGTATTTTTCATGAAAATAGTTTAGTTACGAACATATGAGTTAAATATGTTATGTGAAATAACAAAGTTGAAAATATGATTTTATGGCTAGAGAATCCTATATAGAATATATGCATTTTTTTGATGAGGGATTTGATAATTGGTGATGATATCTTATGAGTATGGCATTTTGAATGATTAAATGCATTATATAGTAAAAGCGTAAACAATTGAAATAAATTGTTTATAAATTTAAGAAGTGATTAAAATATTGTTATAATATTAATGATATTAGATTATAAGATTATTAAGTGATTGATAACATGGGGATATTCTTGAATCTCGGATAAATTATATTATAAATGTTTAATATTTATCCTTTATCTCATTTGATTGATTCTTTATATCGTTGACGCATCCTCACGCTTATATTATGTTGAAAGTCATACGCGTGGCTGTAGTTGCATAGATGGACTTGGTATGATTATGACCGGGATTGTTCGGGTATAATCATAACCAGAATTAAAAACACGATTATCTTTTGCACGTGTCATGGATAATCGTGGTCGTGATATAGATGGACTTGGTATGATTATCTTTGCACGTGGTGCATGGATAATTCGTGGTCGTGATATAATCATAACACGATTATCTTTTCACGAGTGGCAATGCGATAATTCGTTCGTGATACTAATGAATACACGATTATCTTTGGCGTAATAGTGCATGGATAATTCGTGGTCGTGATACTAATGAATACACGATTATCTTTGCACGTAGTGCATGGATAATTCGTGGTCGTGATACTAATGAATACACGATTATCTTTGCACGTAGTGCATGGATAATTCGTGGTCGTGATACTAATGAATACACGATTATCTTTGCACGTGGTGCATGGATAATTGGTGGTCGGATAAATGAATACACGATTATCTTTGCGCGTTATGGATAATTCGTGGTCGTGATACTAATGAATACACGATTATCTTTGCAATGAATGCATGGATAATTCGTGGTCGTGATACTAATGAATACACGATTATCTTTGCACGTAGTGCATGGATAATTTGTGGTCGTGATACTAATGAATACACGATTATCTTTGCACGTAGTGCATGGATAATTTGTGGTCGTGATACTAATGAATACACGATTATCTTTGCACGTAGTGCATGGATAATTGTGGTGCGATATGGATGAATACACGATTATCTTCGTGGTCGTGGATACTAATGAATATCCTCGGCCTTGGCACATAGTGCGGGGATGATTCGATGATATGGATTAATTATTGAAATTTGAGTCTCAAAGAATGAAATATTAATTCATGGATGTGGTAAAAGTCATCTTTGGTCGTAGTGCATTATCGAGACTTGGTATGATTATGACCAAGGATTATTCTAGATAATCATGACCAGTAATTGAAAACACGAATATCCTCGGCGATTGGTGCATGGATAATTCGTGGTCGTGATACTATTAAGTCGCGTCTCAAAGATTATTGGTTTTATGAACAGTATATCTTTGGCTTGTAGTGCAAAGATGAATTGTGAATAAATATCTTTGGCGATTGCAAAGATGAATTTAATGTTTTCAAACGATAAAGGTATTCAAGGTATCCTCACCTCTTTATCATACCGTGTAAGTACCCTAATTTCGAGTGAGAAATTCCATAAGGAGGGAGATTGTGAGACCCCAGATTTTATCAATAAAATTTAAATTTTGTCGAAATAATTTTTTAATATTATGATGTGAATTTAAGATAATATTATAGTTGTGGGTAGTATTTATAAATTTTGCAAAGTATGCAAGTTGTTATAAAATATTCGTTTGGTCGGGAATATTCTTTTATCTAGGGAATATTCGCACGACTACCAATCATTGGTGGACCCATTATCGGAAGTATTGTCGTAGTTAAAAACGACAAAATTATCTTTCTATAAAAATAACTACAGAGGTGTTACTGTTAAAAAACCGCTGAACTACCCTTAGTAAAAGTAATGCGATGTCTGCCAGAGTTGTATAAGTAGATACGATATTGATTATCGATGCTTACGTGAGAAGTCACTCACCTATGCTCAATTATTGCTATAGTAATTCACGATCATATCTCTTATATTATCGATTCAATTATTGTCACAAGATCATCCGTGATAATATGTTATAGTATTAAATCAATAATTGAGACGACAAGTTATAAATGATTAATAATTGTTGAAAGATTAAATATGTGTTGATTAAAAATAAAATGATTTGTGGTAATATTTATTCAATCCTCATGTATATAAAGAGTCTGCATGAGACATTTGTGGTAAGTTTGATTATTTTATGGGGGCCCATATGTCATCATCTAAGAGTCTCTTCAATCAATAGTAATTACTTTCAATCAATAGTAATTACCTTTGTGAATAGTAATTATCTTCGTCGAATAGTAATTACCTTCGTCAATAGTAATTACCTTTGTGAATAGTAATTATCTTCGTCAATAAGTAATTACCTTCGTCAATAGTAATTACCTTTTGTGAATAGTAATTACCTTCGTCGATAGTAATTACCTTTTACCAGGAGGCCAAACCACTTGTCGCTTCACATTACAGAGCGTCGAACCACTTGTCGTTTCACATTACAAGGCGCCAAACCACTTTTTTTTTTTCACATCACTAAATACGAGCCACTTGCTTTTCACACTAAGCGGTCTTTAAGCTAGAAATCTTCTATAAATAGAGGCCTAGTGCTTCATTATTTTTCACGAATTCAACTGAAACTCTAGAGAGAAAACTATAGAAAGAAAGAAAAAAGTATTCTCGCTACTTCACCTCGCCAATATTCGGCTTCTTCTAAGGTAGGAATATTATTTGTTGTTGCAATTCTGTAAGTGTGTTATTCTTTTCTTATTCATGTAAGAGAACTGTTGTTATTCCATCGCTTATTATTCATTTGAATAACTCAGATACGTGGTTTACCCTATACTTGGTGACATTCTTCTATTATTCTGCTGAACATCCTGCTCTGCATGTGTTTTACACCTACCCGGGTTCCGCTTTATTATTATTATTCGCTGGAACATCCTCGTGCATGCAGGTTTTTACACCCAACCGGGTTCCGCTTTATTATTCTTTTGGAACATCCTGTCACATGTGTTTTACACGGACCTTCGTTCCGTCTTTTTATCATTCTGCTGGAATATCCTATCTCGTGTGTTTTACACCTGGATCCGGTTCCATCTTTATTATTCTGTTGGAATATCCCGCTCGCTTGTGAATTTCACTTTGACTCGGTTCCGTTATTATTATTCTGTTGGAATAACTCATCTATCATGCCAAGCACCGCATTTACGTGGTGATTTCTTTTGTTATTCCATTCTTTATTATACCCAAATTGGTTAAAACTTTAACTTCTATACTCCATGAAATTAGTAGAATATCCTCGATATTTGCGTTTCATCCAAAGATCTTTTCATGGAAATATTCTTCCGATCATTCCCGAATTTTACTCTACAAAGCGATGTCATGTTGACAATTTGGAAGTTATTGGTTCTTGGATAAATTAATTCTTGAACTTGTTTTATTGAATTATTATGTCATTGTCATCATCCCTCACGTTATATTATGTTATCTTCTACTACGTGTATAGATGAACTTAGTATGATTATGACCAGGATCATTCGGTATAATAATCACGGCTTGTTATAAATGATGTGATAAAAGTTCTCGATGGCACTGTAATGCATTGATGGTTAGTTTTTGGTATGATTATGACCAGGGGTGATTCGGTATAGTCATAACCATTGATAATTTGATGAATATCCTCGGCCGTAGTGCGTGGGTGATTCGATGATGTGGATTATTTATTAAAGTTCGAGTCTCAAATATATAATTGATGATGAAACCTTTTAAAACCTAAAAGATAGTAGACTTTATTCTCTACTTGATTTTTTTAATGGATTCTTTATTCCACCGCAGCTTAAACTTGTTGCATCAGATTTTATCGCTTTAACATCATTGAAGGTTAATGATAAATTATTCTGCATTATCTTAGTCATAATATTTCTTCTTTGGGCTAGTTGAGCTCACCCTTTTCTTTCTTCACCGCTCTTCAAGAAATGAGAACATAAATTTGGAGACGAGTCGGGGAACGGAGTAATGGTCTGTGAGGATAAGATTAGTAGTCCTCACTATTCTGTGAAATAAATGTGATAATAGTAGTAATGAGGACTCCTTTTGAGTTTGTATAATATCTAGTAGACAATATTTGTATTCAAACTCATAGTTTACGTCCGTATTGTATACTGACAGCTTATATTAGTAAGTTGTATTTAAATTTATGTACTACGTATGTAAGTGGCGAATTCGATGGGTGACGTATACCTAATTTTGGGGCATCACACATATCATTAAATATCTCATACTTTTTTTATTCTAATTTTCTATCCATATTTAATAATATTATTATGAATAATTTTATTATTTTATTAATCTTCTTAATATACGTAAAAAATTTACGGTGGGACGACGGAGTATTATTATTAATTTTTTTTTAAACTCTTTGTTTGTTAATTTGTCTGTTTGTAATCCTATCTCACATTCGCACGTAAGTTAAGTTGTCACGGATCGACGCATCGTGCTCATCGGTTGCAAATGCAAGAAGCTCAATCAACGCAAACCCGCCAAAAACATAAATTGATACATATTCTCCACGCGACAGACTTGAAATATCCCCAAAAAACTATTAGTACTACTGTATCTATCCCTCAGCTGTTTGCTGTTGATCATCATCATCATTTCATCTAATCTAAGCAAGACTGTTATTTTGATATATACATTTGTTCCCTAATGGAGTCGTCATCGTCGTTCTGGACTTCTCTGAATCGGTTCAGAGCTTCTGTAAATGGACTTCTATCTGAATATGAACCTCTTACTCTGCTTCTCGCTCCTATTTTCTCCCTCCTATTTGCTCGGATTCTTCAATCTTTTCTCCACCTAGTAAACGACAAAGGACTCAAGGTTACACTCCTAGGGTTCCTCGTGACATCCATCAAGTAATTTCTCCATCTCCAGAGTCTTTGTTTTGATAATTAGCATTAGCATTTTTTTAAATTCCTTGTAAATTTAATTTGAATGATTTTGATGTGGGAATCCAGGTTGGTACCCGGCGTAAAGAAGTACATCGATGCCGAGAAACAAAAGGTAGGATATTTTTTTTTTAGTATTTCTTATTTTATCTACTTGTTTAAATTATAAATTCGTGTTATGTGTAATCGAGCAATCAAATATACTGCTTTAACGAAACAGTTTTTTAGATAAAAATATTGAAGTGAGATTCCTTTTCAGTCAGACCCGCATTAATTTTGCACTGAGTAAGAGCATTAAATGCCTGCCGGTTTAGAGTTGATATTGGGCATAATTGTGCTGTTTATAAGCCAGTGGCTGATGATTTTGGCTGAGTCCTTAGTTTAATTGGCTAATTCAGTTGGAATAACGGTCAAACCTGCATATCTTATCTATAAAGCCTAAGCTGCCCTTGAACTTCTATCTTCTATTAAAGGTATTACAATTTTTATGCACATCTGACACGGTGACACATTTGAAGACCCCCAACTTAATTTTAGGTGATTACTTGCTTTCTCCAAAATCACCCGTAGCTCATGTAGAGTTTTTTCTTACCCCCCTCTTTTCCTTCTGATTAGCTTATAGCAACTAACTAGCAAGTTCTTCAGAGAATTATCCATTAGTCAATAATATGGTAACTGAAAATTGTAGTTGCACAACCTTCACTTGACTTGTCATGTTACATGTATTATTTGTTTGTTATTGGCCTCACAAATTCATAATTCAGACTGTATAATGGTTCAGTGTTTAGGTATTGCTTATTTTGGAGGGTAGATTCTTCACTTAAGAATACAAATAGGAGAGGAAAACCAACTTAAAATTTAAACTAGCAGTTCCACACTTCCAGTCCTGTAGCATGGACACCCTGCAACAGAACACAGTTTAAGAATAATTGGGAGCAACGTAAAATTGTCTATATAAAAATAAAATAAAATGGATCCCTTATGTCCTTATTTCATGTCTGTCTCTCTGTTGTTGAAATTCGCTACTGCATGAACTTACAATTTGCATTAATTATTTACTATGCAGGTTGTAGATAAGTTGCAATCTTCTGGTAAATCTAAAAGGGATGGTTGGGCAAGTGAGTTGCCAAAGGCGGGATTAGGATTTGGAGTCATAGAGAGAATGAAAAATGATAAAAGAAATGATGTGGTTTGGCAAGGGAAATGCTCTGGTACAGTGTATGTTTAGTTCTTTGTTAGGGCATGGTTTATTTGTTCTTGTGCATTTAAATATAATTAATATTATTAATTTCAGGATTATTTAGTTGGTTGAAGTTTATAAATTCGTAATTTTTATGCAGCTACATTGGAGGTACCGAGTCTGAAGGACATTTTTCTCTGATAAACGAGGCATGTTCAATGTTAGTAAATGTCACATCCATAATTTCTATTGTTGTTTCTGTTAAAATTTTGGTTTTTTCTGATCACAAGAATGGGAACATTATGGTAATATGGTTTGTCAACTCTTGTAATATAGAATTTAGCCTATGGTTATGATTTGAGGCAGCAAGTGCTACTTAGATTTTGGCAATTTTGTTACAGCTTCATTCATTTAAATTTTTTAATATGTCCATGCTATCAATATCCCGTAACTTGTTCAAATATTAGGAATATGTAGGATTATTTCAATTTTAATCAGATAGTAGCTGGGGTTTACACTCTCTTTCTGGCAGATTGGGCCTTGAAGTGAATTCGTGGTTCTTTCGTATCTACACAAGTATCATTATCATACACCTGTCCAAAACAATTATATTTGAAAGGCTAGTTTTATACTTGAAACATTAAATTGACTGCAGCGTCTATAACCTTTCAGGTTTGCTCATACCAACCCTCTGCATCAGGATGTCTTCCAAAGTATAGTACGTTTTGAGGGTGAAGTGGTTGCTATGACAGCCGCATTACTAGGAAGTAAAGAGAGGTCTTCTGGAGGACAAATATGTGGAAACATGACATCGGGAGGAACCGAAAGTATATTACTAGCTGTAAAATCATCACGTGATTATATGAAAGCTAGGAAGGGCATTACAAGACCGGAAATGTGTGTTAGTTTTCCTAATTTCTTGTTACATTTGTTGCTTTGTGCTTGTATGCTTTAGATCTATGGATCGTGTCTGTATATATTTAATGGGTCCACCCCGCGGTTTACGACTTTATTTCAGTGAAATTACTTGTATTTATTTAAAATCAAATTAACTCTGTAAAACATTTTCTTCTCAAATATAGGATCATCCCAGAATCTGCACACTCAGCTTATGATAAGGCTGCTCAATATTTCAACATCAAGCTGTGGCGCATTCCTGTAAATAAAGAATTCCAAGCAGATGTTCAAGCTATTAAGCGGTTTATTACCAAAAACACCATATTGGTATATAGTTCTTGACCAGGCTTACTAAAATTCTGTGACGTCTATTGCAATTTAGATGAACTTTTAACCAATTTGTCTCTCCAAATGTCTTTTCAAATGTCTGAAATTCACGAATCTACAGATTGTTGGATCTGCACCTGGTTTTCCACATGGAATCATTGACCCTATTGAGGTGTGACTCCCTGATTTGCTCATATAAAAATCTCTGATTGTTTACAGCTTTTCACTAACCAAATTTCGGAATTCCTGAAGGAGCTTGGTGAATTAGCTTTTTGTTTCGGAGTTTGTTTCCATGTTGACCTTTGCCTTGGCGGTTTTGTGTTGCCATTTGCTCAGAAACTTGGGTATGTCTCGTTGTTTTCCCTGATATTTTGTTCCTTTGACTTTCATTAATGCTTCAAGCTATCCTAGGCTGCAGTTTCCTAGTCGTATGGCAAATGCTTATCATTTGTCAATGTGTTGACTTTTAATCTCGCTATTTATCTTGATATACACCTTTACCTTGTTCTCTAGGTGATTTATTGTGCTATGTGAGTTTTTATCAGGGGGGGGCAGTCTTTCTGTTGAACCATATATTCAAATTCATGTGGTATACGTAAAATGCTTGAAAGCAAAAAAATATATTCATGAACTTGAGAGTTTTGTTCCTTAGCGTGAGAACTGAATTTGGAGCAAGTTGAACTAAAGGTGATTTATATAACTTATAAGTTGTACCAAAGGTTATAACCATTACAGTATTGATCTAGAAGTCATGAAACCGAAGTTAAAACTTATATGGCTATTCTTTTGTTTTCAGGTATCCTGTTCCACCTTTCGATTTTTCTGTTCAAGGAGTTACCTCAATATCCGTGGATGTACATAAATACGGGTTGGCTCCGAAAGGAACAAGTGTAGTTCTGTACAGAAACCATGATATCCGAAAGGTAATAAATCCATCATTACTATCTTCCTGAACCTCCATTTTGATTTCCCCAAGTTGCAGGCAATCTCAAAATTCGTGTAAGAAGGTCCTGTTTATCTTACTTAAATAAGAAAAAGTAGGAATCCTTGTAATTCTTAGAGGACCATACATTTTGTCACGTCTACTTGATCATACAAGTAAGTTGGAAATATTCTGTGTTATCCCTTACCAAAGGGTTGCACTAAATGTCTTTAGACACAGATATTATTAGTAGTTTCAGTCTTTAGACAAAGAAATTATGAATAGTTTCAGGAAACATATATTTGTAGATGGTTAAAAAGTATTCTGATCAAGCTTCTTCTGTTGCCTGCATAGTTATCTATTCTTCTTGTAATGGCATGGCTTCTATTGCACTTATATGTTGCTGTTCAAGTGCATGTATATATAGTTAGTGTATAATTTCCTCATTTATAGGGGAATCTCATTCATGAATCTGAGATCGCTATGTAGTTAGAAGTATTGTCAGGTAGCTTATTTAATCAAGTTAATGCTATTGTTTGCCCGAATATAATGTATTCATCTCATGAACTATATTGGCTCCTAATCTTAAGCTTTTTGTTTTATTGTTGTATATTGGTTTGGCGGTTGACTTCACTATACGTGCTGGGTAACTTGCTGACTTTTGACATCCCATCTTAAACAGTGTCAATTTGTAGCTGGTAAGTTACCTTTTTTAATCATATATACCTTTTTGGGAAGAAATTTTGCTTTGAGCAAAGTGAATACTGTTTCTAGAAGGCACTTTAACCATGTGTGCATATATGAGCATAAGATTTTTTTTTTGATAAAGTGGTTGTGGAAGCAACACATTAGTTTGTCATGTCCAGAATGATCATAAGGTAACCTGTGGAAACACGTACGAGACTGAACAAAAATGATTGTACTTTTCTCTCATATTATAGTCACGACCAGATACGACTTGGCATGTCATAGTTATATAACTTTTTTATTTGGTAATATAGAACAAACCTCTCATGTTCACTATATATATGTTATGTTTTATCATACTGCAGTTACTGAATGGTCTGGGGGGCTTTATGTGTCCCCAACCATAGCTGGTAGTAGGCCTGGAGGTTTAATTGCTGGAGCTTGGGCAGCCATGATGTCTTTAGGGCTGGAAGGTGCATATCTCTCTCTTTTCATTGTCAACACAAGTCTTCGATGATGTGTGTAGATTGATACTTGCTTAATTATACTGTCAAGGTTATATGGAGAACACGAGAGAGATTATGGAAGCATCAAAGAAATTACAGAAAGGGTATGTATACAAATTTCCCATATTCTAACAGGGGTTACAAAATCAAGAATACCATACATTGCTGTCACTTGTTTTGCAGATTGAAAGAGATTCCTGAAGTGTTTATAATTGGAAGGCCAGACATGACAATAGTGGCCTTTGGATCTCACACTGTGGACATATTTGAAGTCAATGATATAATGTCATCCAAAGGCTGGCATCTGAACGCATTGCAGAGACCCAACAGGTGGTCCTTCAATATAAATAAATATGACTGGGCGAGAGATGCTGTAATATTTACTTTCCATACTGTTGATTTTATACTGAAATCTAGTTTACCTTGTGCAAATTTTCAGCATCCATATATGCTTGACCCTCCAACATGTACCAGTTATTGGGGACTTCCTAAAGGATTTGAGGGATTCCGTGCAAACTGTAAGTCATCCTCAAGTACTAAATGGGTTGATATGCTTTATGTGCATGCGTTGGCAATTTCTTGTATATATTCTTCCTTACTTAAAAGTCAGGTGGGGATGCACCATATGAGGAAGGTGGGCAATTAAAAATATTATATTTTAATTAAATTGGACAGAAGTGTAAATAAGTATAATTTTGCCTACCATAATTTTGAGAAATATGTATTTACTACCAGTATTTTTCGTGCCCACCTTGACCAAAATTCTTGGCTCCGACAATGCTTGAAGGTAGTTGTTTATATATCCTCTGAAAGTTCTCTTAGCATGCACAGGCAGCAGAGCTGCTCATTCACCGATTTGGTTCGACTGGAATGATAATAGAAGAATAGGTAAAAATAGCAAGCCAATGTCTGCCGTCAGGCCCATCACATCAAAAAACATTTCACTGTATTTTTACAGTTCCTTGAGGATTAGAACACATGTAGCATGATGTTTGTCCATGTTTCAGCCTGTAAGACTCTTTTTTTTTGTGTGTGTGTTTTGGTTGCAGGTAAAAGAAAATCCAGGTCCAATAAATGGAGGGCTTGCTCCTATATATGGTGCTGCCGGAAAGATGCCAGATCGAGGCATGGTTCAGGAATTACTGGTGGACTTCATGGACAGCTCATGCTAATGGAATTCCTTGTACTATCAACCAGATCTTTTTTTTTTTGCACTATTCTTTGGGAAAGGAAAGGAACAAAATCCCCCACAATATCTGATACTAAACATTTAACATGATATACTTGCTTTAAATTTGTTCAAGGCATAAATGCAATTCATGGTTGAAGGAGGATGATTTTGATGCTATTTTCCCCCAACTTATGCATGCTTTTAGATATTTAGCTCTAGTGATAAAAATAATATAGGTTGTAATACACATTTCAAGCAGGTGGACTTTGTTAGCATCGGTTACACAGTTTTAGATATTACATAATTTTGGAAGAGTTTTGCAAAAACTTAAAATTATTAAAAATATTTTTGCCATTAAAACTTGATAAGAATTTTTAACTATAAAAGTTTTGATAAAAAAGTGCACATATTCATTAAATGTTAAAAAAGTCAATAATACTATTCCCTCCATTCCAACAAAATAAATATTAATTTGTATGATTTATAAAAGTTTAGAATATAATACATTTTGTTATATAGTAGTATTATATATCAACTAAAATCATTTTAGATGAATTTGAATATGAACTAAAGTTAGATAAATTTAAAGTTTAATACGTGGTATTTAGTTGAAATTAGGCTATATCGATATTTGGAGGGAAGCCAACTTCCTAATCGAAAGAAAGAAAAGTAACGCGCCCGTTTTGATGTTTTCATTTTCGCGATCTATAATTGAATTTCTCTAAGACTGGAAATCGCGATTGTTGAAGAAGACAACGAACGCTTAAGAGCTGTGTATTAATTCTGAAAGGGTGGCTTCATTGCAATTCTTAAAACGATTGGGGTCGTCTTCTAAATTACTCACCACCAGGCAAGTTTCCTAGCTCTCTCTCTCTCTCTCTAGAACAAGTCTTTTACTTGAATTAACTACGAGTGCTCAAGTTATTCGATTCATCTAACAATCCTAACACTAGTTTTTGGCTTACTAGAGAATCCTCACAGGGATGGCACAACATTTTCGAAATTAAAATGAAACACGAGTAGTGATATTTAACAAGGATACTGTATGATAGGGTTGATTTCGCAAGTATATTCGCTTCTTAGTATATGGTGTTATCATATTATCTCTAGTGCATCAACTGAATGTATGTATGGAGATTGGCAGCATTCCTAAAGAAAATCTGTGCCCAATACATTCATATAGTTAAACTGCTTTCTTATTGTGTGGCTTCACTGCTACACATTAGTTTGCTTCACAATTCTTCAGGTTGTTTCTATATGCCACTGTAAACAACTAGTTTTTCCGCTGATTACTCAAAGATATATAAATTGGAATGTAGAAAGAAAGCATTTGACTCAAATCAGTCTGCCATCTCCAGCACTATTTCAGGAGTCTTTGATTGATAGATGCTCAAGAGATTAGTCTATATGAAGAAGTTTAATTCCTATAGTTTGAAATTAGTTCATTTGAAAATAAAGGATGATTCAAATACTCGCATATTACAAACATTTTTTCAGAATAAATCCACAGAAATACCTATAATTTTACATTGATCAACGGATCAATAAGTAAGAGGGAACCTCTTTTATTCTTATGTTCATTCCAAGCTCATTATCACAAAAACCACTCAGGTACTTATATCACTAGTTACCAATAAAGAGAGTCTCACAAGCAGTAATACTTCTGTCCATGGCCAACAAATTCCGGCCTGCTTCTCATTGTGCCTCTTCTGCCTTTACAGCTCCAACACTAGGTCTAAAATGAGATATTTTTGAGTTAGTGTAATTACATATCATTACGAAAAATGAGACCAACACTACTATGTTTCTTAAGTCCAATAGAATTAATCTCACTATGATTAAGATTAGTGCTTTTGCTTTACATTGATCTATTAATCCATTAGCAGATATAAATTGATAAATCTGATGCAATTGAATGATAAATGAGTCAAAGTTTGTAACTATTGACTATAAGAATTTCGAAGTAGTTACTTACTCATGTTTGGGATTTTTAGTTGTACAATAAAAAAAATGTTTAACACATTTATTTTATTTAAAAATTAATAAAATATAGTCCTAAGTTCATGCTGAACATTACTCCTAAGCTCATGCTGAATATTACTCTAGTTATGCATACTTATTTAATTATCTCCCCTCCATAAATCTGAAAGAATGATCAGAACCTATGAGGTATGGACATGAATGCAGGATGTATCATGGAAGATAAATATTGAAGAAAATAGGACTCGAGCATGGAGAGCCACAAAAATAGAGAACACAGGAACATATTACTTTCGAATAAGTATTTTAACTAACTTGTATCTAACTGTATCCTAAAACTTCTATTTTTTGGGTGTTGCTCAAATTCCATGCCCCAAATGTTAAATTTTGTACATGACGTATTGTCAAGTACTTCAAAGTATTACTCATATGTTGAACTTTAAGAATTTGTTTGTTAAATCAATGATGCTTCCAAGATGCATGGTGTGCATGTTAGGGAGTTATTGAAGAAGTTCCAGGTGATATACGTGTTTGACACATGCATGGGTCCTTCTTAGATGTGTCTGTGATTAACTGTGACAGGATAGAACATGGTGAAGTTATATGTTATATTGGAAATGGCATGTGGATTAGATACTTACAGTCTGCGTCTGTTTTGATCCAGCATTCCCGGTTCCCATTGGAATCACTTCCACTGAGTGTGACTTGGGGTGGGTTACCCTGGCTCTTAAAGTGACCTGTGCTTTTTCTTGAGAGAGCCCTGTGAGGAAATATTGTGATATCTTCACCTAGGGGCATCTGATTTCCATCGTTATAACCCTCCTCATTGGTGATGTAACTCTTTGTCTCATTTTTTGTGGATTTGTCGCACTTTTCTGTTGCCACTGAGCTCTCGGGATGGACTTTCCTGTGGAACATGTGTAGGATCTGCATCATCACTTCTTAAAATTAGGAAACACCAAATGTAAATTCATAGCCAAGAAATTTAGATTAATCTCAATGGGTCAAAAGCAAGTGAACATATGGGAAGACATTGTAACAAAAACTGCCTTATCATGTAAGCCATGAAGAAGTATAAGTAGATTGGTAGTCAGTCCTTTCAGCATGTAGTCTGGCCCATCTAAATTGCCTCAGTTTAGTAAAAATATAAAAGACTAGAGAAATTCAGTTATAGCTTATAAACATGCTGTGCGAGAAGTCTTAAAAAGATTATAGAAATTCAGTTATAGCTTATAAACATGTATTGTGAGAAATCTTGTTCTCAGAAATCAGGATTATCACTCGTCTGATTTAATCATCTAATAGTTAGGAATTATATGTCAGCTAACTTTTAGTCTTCCACTGTATTCTCTAAAAGTAAATTATTTGGATGATTTCTTTATAAAGTTTTTTTTAATTTAATTTTAGGTGATGCCTACATTCACCGTGGAGAAGTCTATCTATATGGAGGTTTTACTATATTATTTTCTATGCAGTGTTGGTATTACTATTGTAGTGCACATACCTTATGTAGTTTCTTATCTGCGGAAACAGAATCAATGGATCCACCCGAACCTGCTGTTGAACTCCGAGAAGAAGCATGAATCATTTTTTTCTTCAGTATCTTTTTCATGAGCTGCACAGCAGATTTATCTGATTCCTTCTCTGATCTCTTTTCTCCTCTGTCGTATTTAGTTCCATAATTTTCCTCTGCCATTTTAGTTTTCTGGAACAGCTCTCCAAGGGATGTCCTATGTTCCTTCTTTGGAGTTGTTTCTGGCATCCCAATTGCTGTCCCAAAAAGATAGCTCTGGAGAGGACATATGATAGTTCCATTTCCATTACTCTCTGTTCCTTCGAAGGGCTTGCCGCTTAGTGTAATGGTGCTTCCATGGCTGCTTCGTCCAGTGCTTACATGGCTATTTCTTCCAGATGAGTCATTACTACCATCTTCTTTGCCATCAGTTCCCAAAACCTTTTCCAGCTCTTCATTAATTAGCCTTAATTCACTTTCAGTTACTTCAGTTTCCTTTTCAGTTATGTTCTCAACAGAGATGGAAAATGTTGGCGTTGATGGGTCGGTAATAACTTGATCAGCACCTAGGGTACCGATTGCAAGAAAACCATGAAAGAGTTCGGAAAAGGCAGATGATTCTTCTCCAAGGTCATCGTCATCTGCTCCTGCCTCTAGGCTGGCAAATGATTTTCTGAGGTTGTTCTCTCTTTGTGTTTTATTTAAGGGCCTAGAGCAATAATTTGGCTTTGGGTAGTAATATTGTTGGTCATCAAGTGATGGCTGCCCTGTCAAACAAGAACAAGAATGCCCTGACTCAAGAAATGTGAGTAACTAAATACTGATGAATTAACAAGGAAAAATGAGTTTTCTAGCTTAGTAACTTTGTTATATTCAAGCGGGTCAGATTTCAGGAGTTTAGTTTTACTCATGCAACTGCATGTTTCACACGTTTCAATTCTGAAGATAATGATGCTATTTGGCAAACCATGTTTATGTTGGTTCTTGTGTAAGTTCAAATATGGTGGCTTAAATTCATGGTCATTACCAAAAAGTCAGCTCAGGTTTATATTGATTTGTAGTCTACAATTAGCATAAAAATCCAGAACTAGTGCATAGCATACGTATTACTATTTATCTACCCCATGCTCATGTTAGATGGTTCTTTGATGCATTGGCAGCCATCCAATGGAAAACTCTTACCAATGGAAAACTTCTTTGCCAAATAAGTAGTGCTGTATATAGGAAAAATGTTGGATAGACAACTTACCAATGGAAAACTCTTTGAGTGGTTCACCACTATTCTGCCGAAGCTTACGATGCATCCATCCTAATAACTGCAACAACACATGCAATGGTGAACTTACATTGAGGATGAATTTGTTATAAAACAAAAGTCCATAAATTGGACTTACCTTCATTTTTTCAGTCTTTGTTCAGAGAGCTCAATGCTTTATCACGTTGTTACTGATGAGAAACTAGAGCTCTTTATAGATAGCTGTTGATAAATGTAAGCAATTCCTAAAGATCCAGGAAGCCTTGAAACATCTAGATTGAGGCAGGTAGAGAAAAACATAGAGAAAACTACAAGATTTGCTGTCTATTCCTTGTAAACATCAAATAATTTGGCCAATTGGGCTGTGGGTTTTGGACCCACAGTTGGTGATTTCATGTGTACCATGCACATGAATTCATGTGCCTCGATGGCTGCTGGTTTATGTTATCTGCATGATCACTGATACTGCATTCTTACTTGGATGCTTAACTTACATCATAATCTTGCATTTGGTGTAATTATATTGTGCTTTAAGTTGCGTGTCACTAATACGCTTTTTGAGCAAGCCTTACTTTAGGTATTCAACTTGCCTCTCAAAGGACATGTTTATGCACTCACAATCTGGTTATTTTACTATGTACTATTTTTGGTTAGCGGCCCCCCATCATGAACAGGAGTGAGTGGGGAATATGTTGCAGACCTGCTGGATTCGAAGATAATATGCCAAGGAAGAAGATCTTTTTCATTAGGGAGTTGGGACATATGCATAGTACTTTATACTAGGTCCACTCATGGTAGGGATAAACTAAATGGACTGGCACCTTCTACAGGGATATAGGGGTAATTACCTTCTATCTGATGTAAGCAGAAAAAATCAGGGGAAATACCTTCACTTCAGTAATATGTGCATTTGATGTAATAGCTATATCTTGAGCTTCACTTACTCTGCTGTATTACTTCTATAATGAGGAAAAGTTTACTTTGTTGAACTTTGCAACACCAATAGGATTCAGCTCTTCTTCATGAATTACCTTTATAGTAACTTAATTCCTTTGTTGTTCAACAGGCCATGCTTTTGCAGTTTCAAGAATCTAATGCTGGTAAGACATAAATTCATGTATAGAATTGTGTTGTATTCTTCTTTTAGTACTTCTTTCAAGAAGTTGATAAGTTTAAATTTTGGTTATACTTGTAGTGATTGTGGTCATGTATAATTAGATATTTATGTTCCAGTGTTGCAATTTAATTACCAAATACTAAAATATGTGAGCCCAGTATCCCATGCCACTATTTGTTGTGGGATGATATCTGCCACGTGTAAATAAGCCTTTTTTTTTACTGTGATCCAGTTAGCATAACATTCATGCTATTGTCATCTTGTTCAGAAATACTTCTATTCTCATATATTAGTGGCAATCATGAATTATGTTAGCCTTTGACTTTAGGGTCCTCGATGAAAACTGAGTATACCCCACAAGCATCTTAAGGAAAGACGTGTACTGGAAAAGGAAAAAGGGAAGTTGATTTTAAGCTTAGATACAACAAAATTTGCTGTACTTCTGAAGAGAACAACATATTTATACTTATATTTTACTGTTTAAGATGGCAGTGGATGTATTATGGCTCAGTTTGACAATATCTCAGTTCTCAAGTAATCTTTGGAAATGAAATATGTGTACTCTGATTTGGTTAATAAAGTTGGCCATATTTCCCAATCTTGGTTTTTCCTTATCCCATTTCTGAACTAATTTAGTTGGATTTGATGAATATGAACTAGTTGGATCAGCTGAACATGAGTGAAACCAATTAGCAATAAATCAGTGTGGATGAAAGAAGCTAGCGTTCTTTCTGCCCCACCCTATAATATTGAAGGTTAAAAATTTGTTACTTTGTAATAGTTCTCTTCAGCACATGGGTTGTCACAACTCAAAAGTAGCTGAATTATAACATGGCCTTTGCAATAAGAATTCTGTAGGAAATGGTGGATATGATTCAGTAGGAGTCACATTCAGATAATCTTGTTTAGTAAGAAGGGGGAATAAGAAGCACCAAAAAAGGAATGGATACCTACTGTAAGTCCAGAATAACTTTGATATGATTAGAGCTGGAAGCAGGATAGCCTTAGGCATGTCCAAAGCTACCATGATCCAACCTGCCACTCGTGTTTCCCAAATATCACAAATGTAATTAAGATAAAGTTAGTTAATAAATAGTTGAAAGTCTTTTGGCACACAACACCAAGCCCTCCCAGTTATAAATATTCTTTCCAATATGGGATGTTGGTACTATTGAGTTACTCCCTCCGTCCCTATTTAAATGACGTTTTAGAGATGAGCACAAGAATTAAGATAATGATTGGAAAACATTAAATATAGTACTCAATTGTCTATAATACCCTTAAATCATTAATTTATCATAGAACAAGAGTTTAAAGTACCAAAAAAATAGGTAGAGTAATAAGGGGTAATTTTGGAAAAATTATCATTAATTATCCTAGATTTAAACAAACGTCAATTAATTAAGGACAAATAAAAAATTCTAAAACGTCATTTAAATAGAGACGGAGGGAGTTCTTAACTATACATATGTTCACAACTTATTGGCATGGATTCATTCTCCATTCAAGTCGGTAAAAGCCATAATATTGGAGAATCTGTGTTTTTGTTTGAAGTCACGTAATCTGTGCAACTTCATGCGGTATTTTTTAGTATGCAGTCATGAAGTTGCAGTTCCTATAGGCTATAGGAACTATAGAGTTTAATCGTTTTACTGTTTGGTCTTACATTCACTTTTCTATTTGGCATAGTTCTTTCATACTGTTCCTCAAATTTAATTTATTTGGTTTATTATGTTTGATCAAAATCATGTCAATTTTGTTTATATCTATGCTCAAATTGATCATGTCTAAATGATATTGCTTTTGATAATCAGGTATAGAGTTCTTGCATATAAACATTAGTTATCATGTTGAGAAGAGTATTTCCATATCTATGCATGTCAAATTCCAAGTATATAAAGAAAGAGAGGAAGGGCGGTGTAGGAAAAGGAGTGTCGGACTGAAATATATACTGTACTTGGGTCATCCTCCTTTTAGGAAGCCAACAAGGAGCTAGATACAAAAAAGGGATAGATTCCTGCCAGTAAGAGATGCTAGGAGCCCAGTCAGCAAGAGACAACTAGAAGGGATTTTCACTATACTATAATCTCTTTCTTGACAAGTCTGAAAGGTACATCCTGCTTTTATCACATGTTATGCTTGTGAAAACTTTTAGGTATGTTTTATAAAACTTATAGGTCTATCTGGTAAAGTTTTTGACCATTTGTTTTACTTTTATAAGAATATGATGAGTTATGATATAGATTGGTACAGCACAAGTATGATAAAGGCTGTTGAATAGCCAAATTATATTAAGAGAATAATAATGAAGTTAACTGAAAATGTAGCCCTAACAATGTTTAAATAGTATGAAATAGGGCAAAAACCCTACTTAGACAATAAGTACTGAAATTACTTAAAAACCCCTAAGTTCATAAAACTCAGAAAAATTCAGAAGACCCAAATCACTCTTTCCCGTGTGTTTTCTGGCCCCAAACAACACGTGTCAGGCTGAAGGCGATGATTCCTATAGATTTTGTCGATAGTTTCGATTTGATACATTATGGGCCCTGTAATTTCTAATGGCACCAACTGGGTCATAGACGGCCTTCGCGGACTTGGCTTCTTTTTTGGATTCAACCGCTAATTCTAACACTAGACTCGAACCTATAACCTGTAAGCTTCAACTTGAATTGAAAACTACTACTAAGCAGCCAGTATGAAAACTAGAAAACTAGCATCTATATGTCTCTCAAGCCTGGTTTTGGGGTTCTGTTCTTTTTCATTTTACGCTAAGAAAAAGAAAAGAGATCACATATTCATTTATGAATACTGGTTTAAGAACATTTACTTTGACAATGTCAAAGCCCTCTTAACTTTCCAATTAAAATGGTAGAACTTGAGTGCCTTGAAAGGCATAGGTTATGGTTTCGATACTCCAGAGATGCATTGATCTCCTTTGGACCACTCAAACTGACATAGTTTACCCGGTGCGTGTAATTTGTGGGGGTATTGCGTATAGCGGTGGTTTATCCATGCACACCCAAAGGTAGTACGACAGGTTTCATCGTCACCAAAAATAAAAGAATATATATATATATATATATATATATATATATATATAATTAATAGAGCTGTCAGCAAGTTTGCTTAAGAATACAGAATATAGCTAGTACTAAAGTGTGTCATCAACCATCACTCTCAATATTTTATTCCATTTTGACATCAAGGTCTTAGCAGACCTTGTGAATTAGAGTAGAATATTTGTCTTTTCAATTTGGATTATGTGTACCTTGTGGCACCAATATGGGGTTTGTTTGTCTCCTAGTAGTTGTCTCAAATGCATACTTGGCATAAAAGTGACACTAGGGTAGCCCTTCTGTCTCTGGTAAAGGGCACATAATGCAGTCACTTGGCCATGTCAATCTTATGCATTTTCGGATAGCTTTGTTGGATAATAAAATTGACGATACCGATTGTAATTATACAATGGATTGATGACAATCTTGATTATACGTCGTAATTGATTCTCAACCACGTTATATTTGATATAAGACCTATAATCTTCTTAGTCTCTGGGTTATCCATTGATGGCGATTGAACACCTCAGGATAGATATAACGTTTGCAGTTCATTCATATTCAGAAGGGTAAAAATATTGGACAGATTGCTATTCACCCACCAAAGCAAACAGTTGGAGTTATGCCCAGTGCATAATTATGTGAAATCCACAACCATATCATTTATTTTCTTTTAGGATTTAAATTCAATTTTCAGAAACACTAAGAAATAGGGAGGAGAAAATAACAACTACATAATATTGATTTACTTTATTCTCCTTTGAACCATATTAATTTTTAGAATAGAACAACACAAGACCATACAACTTCAACATTTAGACATAATTCAAGAAGAAAAATTTCCTAATCACGTTGTCAGAATCTGAAGGGTGCCCTTTGAAAGCTGTATGTACCTCTTTTTCTTTATCCTTGAATTTCATGACAAATGTCATTTGATTGTTGCAGGCATCTTGCACGGATTGCAAACTAAATTTTTATGAATAACCATGTATTTTGGACCAAATCAACAAATCTTGATGGAGGTTTCCTACGTGATCAAACCAGGTTGGTGCTTACACGTAGACCTTACTTAAATGATTTAGCTGCTAAATATTTATTGATACTTTATCAGGAGATTCATCTCTGTGCACATGCAAGTAGCCACATGTTTCCCCTAGTTAAGAAGTACTACAAAATTAATGTTCTTACGTTTCCGTTTAAACTAACATCAGTTATATGCTCTCTCTTTTCTAGTTTTCTTAATTACTCCCTAGATTCAGAGATGAAAGCCTCATTTTAGTTTTTTTGACTTGTAATTACACATTTTAACATAAATAATTTTTTCAATGTTGATAAAATCATAGGAAAAGTCTAATATAGACTAGCAAATCCTATTTTGAAAACTGTAGAAGTTGGCAAGTAGATTAATTCCTGTTCCTGATGAGAGAGTACAATAGTTCACACTGCCTGTAAATAATTGCAAGTTCTGAATTCTATCCATGTCAGGGTCACATGTACGGATGCACTTGTTATTATTTCTGGTCGGACGCATTTGTATTTGAACAAGCACGGTGGGTGTTTTCCTTGATTGATTCCGTAGCCTGGCTTATTAAGGCAGAACTTACTTAGAGTCATATAGAAGAAGTCCAATCATACGTTGAGTAACAATAACACTAGCATAACTCCAGCAAAGAGAAAAACAATGTCATGGCCCATAGAGCGAGCTACCTCTTTGGCTTGTCTATTCTTTTTATGTCCACCCATTTCCTCGGCAGTTGGCTTGGCTGAATTTGCATCACATCAACTATGTAACTAACTTTACTGAAGGGTGCAACGTACGTCCCTCCGTTTTCTCTAAATCACAATGTTGTCAATTTCATTATCATACATATTGAGTGGTATGTATTCGCTAAATTATTAGCAACTTGTACGTTCGCAACTCTAGCTCATTTTGTTTTAGAACCGACTACATTCTAGATCCATGTAAATAATATATATATATATATATATATATATATATATATATAATATATTTAACTTTTAAAAAATGGTCTTGTAATTTGAAATGGAGGGAGTAATTGTTTTGTTTTGTTAAGCTAATTCGTGTTGTGTTAGGTTATATGTATTACACTAGACATGTCAATACTAACATTACCCATTTAATTATTCGTGTCAAGATCCTTCTTAACACTAACACTAAACTGTTTATTAATTGTGTTGACGTTTACTGTATAAATTAAAATTTTTAAATAAAATAAATAAACATCATTAAAAGCATTTTATTGAATAAACAATGTAATTTATTTATCATACAACATTTATTTAACAAAAGATAAAATAACATACTTACAAAAAAGTAACTAAGAAAGCTAAAACTTAATATTTAAGATAAATTATAATGCTATAACATATTTAGTTTTAAATTATTTTATATAAATGTGTTTAATAGTGTTGAACGTGTCGACCTATTAGATTACTGTGTCGTGTCAAATATTGTTACCCCTAAACTCGAACAGCGGTAATACAATCTTATAAATGTTTGGGGTTTTACTGCTTTGTTAATTAGTGCTTTTGAAATATCTTATAGTGTTATAAAATTATAGTGGATGTCTAGATTTATAGGATGTCTAGATTCATTCTTATCTTGTAATTCCCATGTTCAATGAGTTATAAAACTCATGACTTTTGAGTTTTATAACCTCCTAGTATTGATGTTAGTACATCTATAAATAATATCATTTTGTAAAGTGAATGGTGGATACAAAATATAATGGAAATACTCTCTTCTCTCTAATCATCTTTGTACTTGATTTTAGTTATCTTTTATAACATTTCATAACACGTTATCAGCACGAGTTGCTCCTAACTTTCATCTTGAAGATAATCATATTTGATTTGAAGGAGAAGGTATATATATATCGTAAGCACTAATATTTTTTTTGTGTTCGCATATATGGTTTTATTTACTGCATGTATATTGTGCTTGTCTATTGTGTTCATTTTCTTTATTCACATCTCTACTTATATACTCATATATGGCTGATACAATGATACAAAACATACTGCAATTTTTTATTTTTATTTCAATGGTCAATAACGGGTTACTACCCGCAAGAGATCGAGTAGCTCTGCTTCTGATATTGTGTGCTCAGTCTTATGTATCAGAAACTCTCTAAATTTGAATCCATTTTTCTCCATTTGAGATAATAGGCTACATAAACTGATTTGGAGTTGTGAGCAAAATTATTCTCATGTGTATCAGTTTATGGGACCAAAAGGTTTAGTAAAAGAACTTGCAGCAAAGTATAATATACAGAAATTAGTTTCAATTAGCATTTTTATTTTATTGTGATAAAAGATAAAATATACCTCATAATAACAGCGTGTAGTACAATCTATATTTAGTCATACAATATAATGATGATGATAAATAACGAAAATGAGAGAAAAATGTGTGTTATATATTGTATATATATATATATATATATATATATATATATATATATTATATATATGTTCATGCACATGTGAATAGTTATATGTGGATAGTTATAATAAACTAAATTTCTAATGATTTTTAATATATTTTTGTATGAAGTTACAATAGCAAATATACTTAGTAGTGTTAGTTTGTTATTTAGTTTTAGTGGACAAATTTAGTTTCTTATTTTACTGCATTTCTATAAATTGTTTCATTACAATTAAATCTGAACATATATAATTATTTAATTTGATGGGAAATATGTTTAGTTATTTAATATTCAAATTTTATAAATTTAAATTTGTTACCCTTGATTTATATCAAGCAAGAATTATTTGTAATGGAATCTTGATGCTGAGATTCATATAAAGGCAAAAAACCTTGGAGATACAATTATAGTTGACAATCATGCATCTCTGCAGGATCATGAAAAAATTAATGATTTTTAAATTCGTTATCATCTCTATGAAAAATTAAAAGTTGAGTACATTACAGTAAAAGTCTCACTTGTCTTATGAAATGATTTAAAGGAAAGATTTTAAAAGCTCATTATAATTTGTTGCACTTGAAGTTGCAAGATTTTGAAAGTGTTGAGTGAAAAACACTGATGAAGACATGTTAGAGAAAATATTTATTATATTTTCATCCCTCGAATATGTTCCTGTAGTAGCAATATTGTGAGTGTAAGTTCATAATATATTCCCTGAAACAATAAAGGAAACTATGTTTCTAGAAGTGAAATTATGTCTTCTAGCTAGTAGCTGTACAAAATAATGAGTTTTTGCTGAAAAACCAACAATCTTGCTCGACCAATTCTATTACATTCCCTGAAGTGAATAGAACCTTATTTAATAATCATAGAGGATATTATGGTTGTGGTAGTAGACGTGAAAGGAACAATCAATATAGAAAAGGGAATGTACTCGTCGTACTCCTAAACATTTGATAGATTTGTACCAAGACTCCATAAAAGAAAAGGAAATGAAATTGAAATAAATTTTATTGATCATAATGATTATGAAGATCCCATTAATTATTTTGACTTTCAAATGGAATGGAAATAACTAATTTTGATATCTATGGTTTCCTTGCTGATATGTTGATAAAAATGTTCATATCAATTAATTATTTTTATTTCATTATATTATGACATTATAATAAGTATTTTTATTATATGTTTTATTTATGTTTCAAGTAATAAAGTTAAATTTATGTTTTGCATATATGAAGTTGTATGGGGCAGAAGCTCATCAAACTTAATTAAAGGCTCTAGAAGAGTGATTATTCATCAAACATAATTGAAGAGTCTTGAAGAGTGATTATTTATCAAACTTAATTAAAGTCTCTGGAAGAGCAATTATAATGTTGTCAAAGAACACAAAATTTTGTATTGATGATTCTTTATATTTTTCTGAGGCAAGCAGAAATTTGCTCAGTTTTAAGGATATACGTTATAATGGTTATCATATTGAAATCAATAACGAAGGCAATGAAACATTTCTTTATATTACTTCAATATTATCGGGCCAGAAGCTCATATTAGAAAAATTGTATATTTTCTCTTCTGGGTTATATAATACTAAAATGAGAACAGTTGAAACAAATGTTGTAATACACCAGAAGTGCAATACACCAGAAGTGTTTGGATCCAAATGTTTTTATGATTGGCATGATCATCTAGGATCAATAATGATGCATTGAATTATTGAAAACTCCTATGAACATCCTTTAAAGAACCAGAAGATTCCTTTACTTGTTGATTATATCAAAGTAAATTAATTACTAAATTATCATATTTAATTATTGTTATTTGGTGTTTATCTTCAAAGAAAGAATTCAAAGTGATATTTTTAAGGTATATTTTGAGGATTGTTATTTTAATAGTCTTCCCACCATTAGGGGGAGAAAAGTCGTTGCCTGAAGCATGACGTGAGATCGTTGCCTGAAGCACGATGGGAGATTAATTGGAATGTTTCAACGTTATTTAATCTTGATTCTCATACAAATCAATATGAACTAGAAGTTCAAAAGATTATTCATTTGCAATGAATTACAAATCAATTACCAAAATTATTCACCGATAATAAGAAAAGTGTGATATCTCACATTTTAGTTGTTAATATTCTAGAAGAGATTTAAGTCCCTGTAGGACAATCAGTTAATACAACAACAAATTGAATCAAAGTCACACTTGAAACATGGAAGAATGATCGGTGTTAAAGATAAAATTTCCTAGAAGAAGAAAGTACAAGAAAAACAATTTGCGGCCTATAAAGAGGCTATACCCATGAAACAGACTACACAATTTATTGATCTATCCAAAACTTATGAACAAAAATCTCCTGTAAATAAAACTCTTGAAGAGTTATCCCCTGAAGAGGATGAGTTATCCCCTGAAGAGGCCAGGTACCTGAAAATAACGAGATCTCGATACATTATGTATATATAAGAGATGTATATATTGGATAGAAATAAAATCGTTGTCGACAACATATTTTCATATAAATTTGCTATGGATATTATCTGAAGTAATGATCATATATATGAACCACAAATCGTTGATGAATGTAGAAATATTTGGCCAATGTGAAAAGAAGCGATTCAAGTAGAACTAAATTCACAAAGTAAACGTGAAGTTTTTGGACCTGTAGTCCGAACACCTAAAGGTGTGATGCCTGTTGAATACAAATGGGTATTTGTACGAAATAAGAAAAATGAAATTATATGGTACAAAGCGCAACTTGTAGCACAAGGTTTCTTCGTAGAGATATATACAATTGAGACTACTGATTTGGGATTATTTTATCCAAAGGGTGATAGAACCAATCATATTGCACCAAAAATTATTTTATACACATGAGCCCCAGAAGAATGACGATATTGATATCAAGCATATATGATTATGTGATAATTTGGTTGATATATTCATTAAGTCATTACCAACTACGATTTTGAAGAAGATGGTGCACAATATTGGCATGTTTCGACTTAATTATATTTTTATCATGAATAATGGAAATTCTATGTACTTATGAAGGGGAGTAAAAATGATATGTGCTGATTGTATTCTTTTTCCTTCGCTAAGGTTTTTTCCTACTGGGTTTTCCTTTGCAAGGTTTTAATGAGGCAATCCCAAGGCACTAGAAGTTATACAAGAATATTGTACTATTTTCCTTAGCCAAAATTTTTTCCCACTGGGTTTTTATTTGGTAAGGTTTTTAACGAGGCATATTCTTAGAAAATTGCTACAAAAGAACTCCATCCATTCTGTATGAAGACAATGCTGCATGTATAGCTCAATTAAAAAGAGGATACATCAAAGGAGATAGAACAAAACACATCTCATCGAAATTCTTTTTCACACATGACCTTGAAAAGTTAAGAACGAAAGAACTGACGAACCTTCCACTAGTAAAGGCAAGGGCAAAGTTAGCAAGTGTTGAAGACTTGTTATTTTATTTGATGATGTATTTAGGTTAGACTTAAGTTAATGATGTTGTTTAAGACTTAATTGTTTATGATTCCATGCGGATGTTTAAGGTTAGAGTAACCTGAGATTGTATTTATTATGTAGTTGATGTAACCCCATAAGGGGAGATTTATTATTATTTCTATCTATTGCATGGTTTGCATTTATTATGGGTAGATAGATAGATGATATTTATCTGATGAACACCAAATCCGTGGAATTGAAGTACGGTGATTTGGGTGTCCTCATGAAGTTAGTATCAAAGTCTGTAGGTTATGAACCTTAGGTGGGGGAACAACCTTAGGTAGTAGCCTTATAGAAAGAAGATAGTGATGGAAAACTCTTATCGAGTTATAAGAAATGAATTTATGTAATTCATTGAAGATAATAAAAGACCTTATGTGTTTATGTGTTAAAGTATGCGTTAGATGATACGACTTAGTAACTAAAACTTAAAATTTTGTGTCAGGATGTCGAATGTTGGAGAAGCTAGTCAAGCTGGGGAGGAAGAACCCCGTGTACCTATAGTACCGACAGAGGAGGAGCCCCAGAGACATTCATGTATGTCGTTAGGAGCAAAGAGTATGCAGAGGAGTCATCTCCATTGATCACCGTTGTTGGTCAGGAGCATGAGCCCGAGACTGATCCTGAGGAGGATCCTGAGGAGGAATTTGTTGAGGAAGAGGAAGAGGAAGAAGAGGAGTTACCACGGTACACCGTTGATGCTGAGATGTATGACACGTTATACGACCGTAACGTGGAGTTACGAGACGAGGTCCAAGATTTTGATGAAACGGCGGTTATTCAACATATTACTTTGAAGCGGAAGAAGAGGAGATTCGACTCTTCACTCTCGGTGGCAAATGTAGAATGGGATTTGTTCCATGAGAAGGTGAAACGAAGATAAGGCCGAGGAGATAGAAAAGTGAAGAAGGAAATGAAGGAAACCTCCGAAAGATTGAACATAGCGAGAAGAGGATGGGTAAGAGAATCGCGTCGAGTGATCGTCACGTAAGATGATAGTCGTCTGAAGGCAGGCAAAGCTTGAAGAGACATATTCTACACTTAATCATGCAATGGATGAGGCCTAAGATCGAGTTTTGAGGTGCCCCATTCGGTTCGAAGGACTTCCATCGTTATATCTTTGGATCGCAAGACGATGTCTCGTATCATGGATGAGGGCGTGGCAAGGCTATTCAAACCTTGATGAACAAAGTGATAGAATTTGTTTAATTATGTGAAAGACTTGATTAGTTTTATATATAAATTATGGCGTGTTTATGAGCGAAAGAATATTTGAATGTTTTAAATCTCAGTGGATTCTTTATTCGAGGATAGTTGATGTAAATAGCAGTTATGTTATCGTTTAATGTTAAAACTTTGATTTGAATGCAAATATATCAAGTTGTTTGAGATGATGTGTTAAGTGATATGTTAAATTGTTGAGTAATGCCTTCTATTTAGAGAAATAAATAAAGTTCTAATAAAGCGTTTATTTAACAGAAAAATGCCGCCAAGGAGAAGATAACAACGTCAACCGGCTCAGGAAGAGTCAACCAATAATAACAATTATTCCAACGCTAATCCGTAAAGCGGTTGGTGAACTTCTTATTTGGAGCTATGAATAACCAACCTCAAGCTCCACCAAACACAACGTTTAAGGACTTCAAGGCGATGGGACCGCCAGAGTTCAAAGGTTCCATGAACCCAATCGAGGCTCAAACGTGGGTTATTGAAATGGAGAAGGTTTTCGATGTTGCTAGGGTTAGAAGACGGAAAGACCGCTTTTGCAACGTTTATGCTTAAATCTCGAGGCTAGCTACTGGCAGCAAAGCAAACAAAGTGCGAGGAGGTGAAGGTATAATTACGTGGGAGAGATTTAAAGAGATGTTTTTCAAATGTATTTCCTAACTAGTTCACGAACCGGATGGAGGTTCAATTTCTAGAGTTGAAGCGAAATATGAGCGTGCTCGACTATGCGGCTAAATTCAACGAATTGGCAAGGTTTGCCCCGTATCAAGTTCACACGGATGAGAGGAAGGCGAGACGGTTTTGAAAGCGAGGACTAAAGCCTTGGGTGTCTGACAAGGTATCAATGTTTCAGATTAAACACGTTTCTTTGAGTCTTTGAAAAGGCCATCCTCATTGAAGGAGGAAGCGATCACGGTGACCAAGTACAATAAAGATCAAAAGAAGAAGAAGAGTGAAGGTGAAGGAAATAACAAGGTCAGTGGAAGTGGCACAAGAGGTGGAAATTTCAATCAGAAGAAAAGGTGGAATGACAGCTCATCATCGGGGAATCAGCAAGGTAGTCAGAAGAAAAGAATCGAAGCATGCCCGACTTGCGGGAAAGCCCATCTGGGGAGTTTGTATGAAAGGAAAAAGAGTGTGCTACAATTGTGGGCGGGGAAGGCCACATAGCACCAAATCGCAAACCCAAAGAAGGGTGCTTGTTTTACTTGTGGTTTGAAGTACCATCTGGCAAAGAGATTGTCCCAAGAAGGGATCGGGAGGGTCGTGATCGGGAGAAACCGGAAATAACGGTGGAAATGCCTTAACCATAATCGGACCAACCATGACAAAAACCGGCAAGCTTCCTACGGACTTTCAATATAACGGTGCGAGGATGCAATCCATCTCGTGATGTGGTGTCGGTATCATTCCGATCAATGAAATTAATGCTTATGTTTTATTTGATTCGGGTGCTACTTGTTCCTTTATATCCAGAAGACTTTGCTAATAGTTTAGATTTGCTTATGGATGAGTTGGAATATCCCATGAATATAAAAATTGCGAATAGGAGATAATTCTATTAAGTGCGTGTTTAAGAAGCGTAGAGTGGATATTAAGGGTAATATCATGAGCGTAGATCTTATCCTTATTCGACTTGGGGAATTTGGCGTTATTTTGGGAATGGGTCGTTATTCAATTACGGGTCAGTAATTGATTGCCAAAAGAAGCGTATTAACCTTATGACTCCATCAAAGGTTGTGTTTTATGGTAGCAAATCGCCTAGACAATGAGTTGTCGGCGATGATCTGAGACTAGGAAGTTGTTAAGACAAAGTTGTGTAGGATACTTAGCTTACATAGTCGATAGTCGAAAAGAGAATCGAAGGTAAAAGAAATCTCGATTGTGAGGGACTTAAATCGACGTATTTCAGACGATTTACCGGGACTTCCACCGGATAGAGGTAGATTTAAGTGTCGATTTGGCGCGCTTAATCGCTCCAATATCGAAGGCACCATCTACCGAATGGCACCAATAGAGATGAAGGAATTAATGGTACAACTACAAGAATTGTTGGACAAGAAGTACATTCAATAGGCGTATCGCCGTGGGGAACGCCGGTGTTGTTTGTGAAAAGAAGGATGGATCGATGCGACTCTGCATTGACTATAGAGAAGCCCGAATAAGGTCACGATTAAAACGGATATCCATTACCAGGGGATCGACGACTGTTTGATCAATTAAAGGGCGAGGTACTTTTCCAAGATAGACTTGAGAAGCGGTTATCATCAATTGAAGGTGAGGTAGGAAGATGTACCAAAAGCTGCGTTCGAACACGATCTGGTCACTCTGAATTTTTAGTAATGTCGTTTGGTCTTAAGAATGCTCTGCAACATTTATGGGACTAATGAATGGTGTGTTCAAGCGGTTTTTGGACAAGTTCAGTAGTGGTATTTATAGATGACATTTTGGTCTATTCAAAAACCAAAGAAAAACACGAAGAGCATTTGAGATTAACGTTGGAAGTATTGAGAATGGAAAAGTTGTATGCCAGTTTTTTTAAATGCGAATTTTGGATTGAGCGAGTGCAATTTCTTGGGCACGTGATCGATAAAAAGCGGAATTTCGGTAGATCCATCCAAAGTCGAAGTCGTGATTAAGCGGGATCAATAGAAGATGCCATCGAATCTGAAGTTTTCTTGGATTGGCGGGATATTATAGAAGGTTCATACAAGACTTTTCCAAGATCGCAACTCAGATTAACGAATTTAACTCGAAAAGTCATGAAATTTGTTTGACGGACAAGTGTGAGAAAAAGTTTTCAAGAATTGAAGAAGAAGAGGTTGAGTACGGCCCTTGTGTTATCTGTGACGCCCCAAAATAGGTCCATTCCATCCAACCCATTACGAGTCGCCAAATACATGATACGAAATAACTAAAACTTTATTAATACATTTGTCGTAGGCAAAATACGACAACATATATCTTAATGTGAGTTTAAATATAATTATTGCCTTCTAGACAATATCCATACCCAAATAAATCCCCATCATAATTATTGATACATTATTTTACAAAAATGGTGAAGACTACTAAAACAACTCTCTAGAACCATCATTCCATACCCCATTGAGTACTTACTTACTATAATCTAGCCTCACGAGAAGAAAAATGGAACAACAAGGAAAAGGGTGAGCTCAACTAGCCCGATAAAGAATATTATGACTAAGATAATATACAACAAATTATAGTTAGTCTTCAACGAGGAAAAATCTAATAGAATCTGATAGACAACAAGTTTTTAAATCAATATTAGCTGCGGCGGAAATAATAATTCATTAGAAGAGTTAAGTAGAAATGAAATCTACTATCTTCTATATATGAATTTAAAAAGTTCATCGTCGATATTTTATCCTGTAACATCAATCAATATATATCTGAAATCAAATATTCATCTTTTCTCTGAGCCAAAGATATTCATCGATTAGTCATGTTCATCTAAACACTGTTCATCTTTGCACTATGGGCCAAAGATATTATCATAAAGTCATAAATCATTCATTTTTCATCTTTTGCTTTTCGGGCCAAAGATATTCATCGAAATCATTCAAATTTTCTCTGAATGAGAAGATATTTGATAATATCATCATTTAGGGTGAGGATGATGAAAATATTTTTAAAGAAAATGAATCCGGTGAAACAAAAGAACAAATATTAAGGATTAGTATTTTAAACAATCGAGTTCAAAAATACTTCATAAATAATCATAGTGGAGTAAAATTCAGAATGATCAAAACATGGATCAATCAAAAGCTAGTATCCGAATAGATATTTTAGACGAAAAGAAAATTTTCATTTTTAGATGAATAATGTCAAATGATTAAATGAATAGTCTTATCGTGAATAATGTAATAGTGAATGAATAGTAACTCAAACACCAAAAGATAGAAATTTCACAAAAAACATCTTCATCATGAATAGTACTACGTGAATAGTAATTAATAGTAATGAATAGTAACTTTCATGAATAATAACTTCGTGAATAGTAACTCATGAATAGTAACCCGAAACATGAAAAAGTTCTAAATTTGATAAAAATTTCAACCAATATTTCGGCATAATGATATTGAAGAAATAATATCATTTTGAAAGAAAATAACATCCACTTACCTCGAAAGATCAGTATTTACAAATTGAAACACTTGGATATAGGCTATGACTTGAACTTGCAAGTATATCAATACTCAAAATAAACTCACAAGAATCAAACTCGAAATATCGAGAGAGAAATAGAGAAAAACTTGGATTTACGGTGTGATTTTCAATTCTAACCTAAGCACCTATTTATAGGAAAATGTTTAGAACACAAAGTAGAAAATTTAATATAATAATATTATTTATAAACAAAATTCCTAGCCCACCTTTGAAATCTGATTTCAGCCATCCTAACACATGTTAAATGAGGTTCACAAACTCACCAAAAATGTTTTCTCAAAATAAAATAATTAAAACTTCAAAAATCAATTATTTGAACTTTGGAACTTCAATAATTCATAATAAATAGCCCTTTTATCAGAAAATTTGAATCTCACGACTTTTTATAGGAAATTCAATTCTCTACAACTTTGGAAGAAAGTTTTTCAAATTCCAAACAAAATTGGCAAGAAATCCATAAATGGGCGATTTTACAAAATTATAATCAAATTTGATCGATAATTGTGTCCACCAACACACAAAACATGTGTTAAACATTTAATGCCACAAAAATACTCTTCCTCCTCATATATTCATATATCCCACATTCATTATAAAAATATCACAGTTAATATATTATTAAAATAATATATTTAAATGAATTATTTTATCGGAAAAAGATAAAATATTAATTTTCAACAATTGTCACATTAAAAATTTTCTCCATCTATATCCACATAAAATCAATATTTTCCTCATCATATAAATCAATAATTAATTATTCACAAATAATATTACAGAATCACGATCTTTTAGTGACCGAGTAGTTTCCCGGAAAGAGGGGCTTTCGATAAGGATCTCTCTTCTTCTAGCGCGATTAGGTGACCAAACCTCTCCTTAGACAAAACTTTCTAGACATTGCCAATAATGTTATCTAATAATATTATTAGGATAATATGAATTATTGCTTTGATAATGAAAATCTTTGTGTAATGACAATTTATTGAAACAACGATAATATAAAATATCGATCGTGATTATTGAATCAATAAAATAAAATCTTTGAGCGGTAATTCTTGTAACAATTATTGAGTAGTGCCTTCTTACGTAAGAATCAATAATTGGTGCAATCTGGTGATGTCTTCTTGTTCAACAACGTGCGATATTCGTGTTTTAACCTCAGGGTATTCAACAGTGATATGATGTAACAACTTCTGTAGTTATTTATAAACAACTTATATTTGTCGTTTTCTTCATCCAATTGCTTTAGTTATGGGGCCCACAAAAGGCTAGCGCGTAAATACGAATATTCCCAAACGATCACGAATATTCCACGACGAATGAATATTCCGTGATAATGAATATTTTATAACCACTTGCTTATTGAAATATTTACGTATTTTACCCATAACTATCCACATTAATCAAATCAACCCTTACTATTTCAAAATAATAAATAGAGGAAAATAAATTTCATTATTAATAATTTGGGGTCTTCTGACCTCCCTCCTTATGAAATTTAAGTCCTCGAAATTGGCGTCACGTACTGGTGTTTGAAAAAGATGAGAATACCTCGCTTTCATTTCCGTTTCCAACTCCGGTCGTTTCTCAATAGCATGGTTTCTCCACAAAACTTTAACTTGTGGTATAACCTCGATACATAGGACTTGTTCTTTCTATCCAAGATCTTGGCGTACCTCCTCGTCGTTAAGTCTTGGTTATCTCGTCGGTTTCTAACTTCGATGGCGTGGTTGAATTAAATCCACATATTTACGTAACATCGATAAGTTAAAAGCGTTATGAACACGCGTCGTACTTGGCGGTAAAATGAGTCTATAGGCCACAATTCCTATTCGATCGAGAATTTCAAATGGATTAATAAATCGAAGGTTTGAGCTTTCCTCGCCTCATGGATTCTAAGCTTTTGAAATAACAACTTCTTACCCTCCTTCTTCAAATTTATCGGCTCGGGTGTGTAGCTTGAGCGACTTTAACTTTATCGATTAAAGTTTATTATACTCGTATATCATCACGTGGGTACCTAGAGTTTTTCATCTCCATCTCTATTATTTGTAAATTATCTGAAATTAGTCTTTGACAATATCGTACTTCGTACTTTATATCGATCTTCTACTCAACACGTCGGCTACCACGTTAAACTTTTCGAGGATGGCATGGTGAACATGTCTTTGAAATGAGTCTCTCTTGAGTTCTTGAAGCTCTTCCCACATTCCTTGCTCCATTCAATTTTGTATCTCTGAGTCAATTTGCGTTAATGGAATAGCGATTCGAGAATATCCTTGAACGAATCTCCGATAATAACCAACTAAGCTTAGAAAGCTACGTATTTTGATTAGCGACTTAGGTTGTTCTCAAGCTGTATGACTCATATCCCAACCTTGGATAGCGTTACAATGACACTATCGGTTTCTTATCGCATTGCGAATATGGTGTCCCTACGAATGCGGCTTCGGTGCATTCCACAAAGAAAAGTCACCACGGATAAAGGCTCGGTACCAAATTCTATAGTTGAATTTTTAACTCTGAAGTTCAATAGGAGCCATTCGATATGAGATTTTAGAAATGAGTTTTGTCTGCAGGGTTGAAAGTCGATACAAAATTTAATATCGGGCTTTGGGAGTAAACCAAAATTCTTGAGAAATCGTCGGGAAAAATCAATAACAACGGAAATATTATTCAAATCGGCGTGTCTTTATTCAAATCCATAACATGGACTAAGAAAACTTGACATCCGTAATAAGCGAATGACTTCATGGCGATGATATGAAAATGTTTGACTACAATGGT
Organism: Panax quinquefolius; assembly: GCA_020205615.1. Taxonomy (NCBI): domain Eukaryota; kingdom Viridiplantae; phylum Streptophyta; class Magnoliopsida; order Apiales; family Araliaceae; genus Panax; species Panax quinquefolius. The sequence goes on from CM035171.1 coordinate 136,089,704, forward strand.
TTGATTGCTTGAATTGAATAACGGTTGCTTAGGAATATGAAAACTAACAACCTTACGAAAGTAATCAATTTGGCATGATGAGTAGTTAACCTTAAAATCACATCAAAAGCAAATATCTCTATAGAAATAAGGTTAACGGGTAATGTGATAGTGCCAACTGAATCAAAGCAAAATTTCTAAACAACGGATGTAATGAAAGTTTCTCTAACAGAGTCTCCATAAATAGGTCAAAGTCTAATTTCTCGTGAGTCGAGTTCAAGCGTTGGTATGAAGCAAAGAGATAAAGAATGGGTAGAATCAGGTTATCTAGTAAGGTATAAACTTATGAAATTTATAATTAACTAACTTAGTGCTAACCGTTCGGGTTCTCGCATTTTAATGAGGTCCACAACAAAGCGCTCTTCGAGGAACCGTTGACTTTGACTTTTACAGGACATCCTTTTGAGTCACCATTCCCGCTGGATTGGGTTTTGATATCGTCTGATCTCGGCGATATGTCCTTCTTTTCCACAATTATAGCATACCTTAAAGCTGTTGTGGGCGGTTTGGGTGATATCCCTCTTTCCGCATTTGTAACTTACGTGATAGGTGGTCTTTCTCCTCCACTTGGAACGATTCTTCTTGATAGCGTCTTCACATAGTCGTTGTTAAATCTCCTTTTTTAAAATCTCCTCCGGACTCGCTTCTTCTTTTTTCATGGCCACGATTACCACGGAGTGAATTCTGGCCTTTGTCCGTATTCTTCTTTCTCCGTTGGTTATCGTTATTACGATGACTACTATCTTGATATGATCTGGTTTATGGTCCCTCGGTTGAGCGTACTTCGTTATCTCGCTTCTAACAATTGAGCCACAATATTGACAACATCTGAATAGAGAAAATTTATGAGAAATGAGATCTTGGCGTATGTCGGGTTTCGAAACCTCTCGAAAACATCCAGCGTCATCGTTCCTCATTCTCCACCAAATGAGGTGCAAACACAGGATAACTCATGAACTTACGCCTCGTCTTTGGGACACCGTCATATTATTACTGCTCGATCTAAAATTGAAAATCACACCGAAACAAAGTTTTCTCTCTTTCTCTCTATATTATTGAGCGTATTTTGTGAGTATTTAGATACTTTGAGAGTTCTTTGCTCAAGACAAGTTTCATTCAAAGATCACTTCCGAGCCTTTCCTTCCGGCAATCGATTCTTTGAGGTAAGGATATTATTTTTTTTTCGTAATGATATTATTTCTTCAATATCATTATCTTTGAAATGTTGATCTGAAGTTTTATCAAATTTGGAACTTTTTCATGTCTAGTTACTTATTCATGAGTTACTATTCACGAGTTACTATTCATGAGTTCTTATTCACGAGTTCTTATTCACGAGTACTATTCATGAAGCGTGAAAATGTTTTTTGTGGAATTTCTATCTTTTGGTGTCGAGTTACTTATTCACGATATCTGGCCTTATTTACGATATATCTGAGACTATTCACGATACTCTGATCTATTCAATCGAAAAATGAAATTTCTTCTTTTCGTCTAAAATATCTATTCGGATACTAGCTTTGATTGTATCCATGTTTTGATCATTCTTGAATTTTACACCACTATGATTATTTTTGAGGTATTTTTGACGTGGATAAAACCAAGTATGAATCCTTAATCCTTAATCCTTGTCATTTTGTTTCAATTGGATTCGATTCTTTAAAAATATTTTCATCATCCTCGCCTTAAATGATGATATTATTGAATATCTTTGGCTGTAGTGCAAAAGATGAACAGTGTTGAGATGAACATGATCGATTGATGAATATCTTTGGCCTTTAGTGCAAAGATGAACAGTGTTGAGATGAACACGACCGATTGATGAATATCTTTGGCCCAGTAGTGCAAAGATGAATATTTGATTTGAGATGAATATTGATTGATGTTACGAGGATAAAATATTGATGATGGATTGTTAAATTCATAGATTATAGTAGATTTCATTCTCTACGTAACTCTTCTATGAATTATTATTTCAATCTGCGAATATTGATCTGAAACTTGTTGTCATTGTATTCTATCAGATTTTTCCTCTCGTTGGAGACTAACGATAATTTGTTGTATATTATCTTAGTCATAGTATTCTTTACCGGGCTAGTTGAGCTCACCCTTTTTCTTGTTATTCCATTTTTCTTCTCGGGGAGGTGAGAATGTAGCGAATCTTAGTCGGGGTATGGAATGAAGGTTCTAGAGAGAGTTGTTTAGTAGTCCTCACCATTTTGTAAAATAATGTATCAATAAATGTGATGGGGATTTATTTGAGTATAGATATTGTCTAAAAGATAATATTTGTATTTAAACTCACAATTTTATTGTTGTAATAATAAAGTTGTAGTTGTTTACATCCGTGTATTTGGCGACTCGTAATGGGTGTGGTGTATACTATTTTGGGGGCGTCACACGTTTAATCGAGAAATATTAAGATCATGTCTGGAATATTCGCATGACACAAGCACAACCATGTATGGGCCCCATAACTGAAAGCGATTGGAGGAAGAAAACGACAAATATAAGTTGTTTAAAAATAACTACGTAGTTATTCTTTATTAATCTTTGTTAAAATACTTTGGTGGTTAAAACAAAGTAGCAGCAGTATTGCACCAATTATTGATTCTTACGTAAAAGGCACTACTCAATAATTGTTACGATGAGTTATTGCTCAAGATTTTATTTTATTGATTCAATAATTGTTGCGTTGATATTTTATATTACCGTTGTTTCAATAATTGTCATTACTACACAAAGATTTTCCATTATCAAAGTAATAATTCATATTATCTGAATAATATTATTAGATAACATTATTGGCAATGTCTAGAAAGTTACATTTAAGGAGAGGTTTGGTCACCTAATTGCGTGCGAAGAAGGAGAAATTCTTATTGAAAGCCCTCTTCCGGAACCTACTCGGTTGTCAATATCAGGATTCGTAATATTATTTGTGAATAATTAATTATTGATTCATATGATGAGGAAAAAATTGATTTTATGTGGATATAGATGGAGAAAATTTTAATGTGACAATTGTTGAAAATTGAAATTTTATCTTTTTCTCGATAAAATAATTCATTTAAATATATTATTATATTTTTAATAATATAATAATGGTGATATTTTTACAATGAATGTGTGATATATGAGTATCTGAGGAGAAAGAGTATTTTGTTGCAATAAATGTTTAAAACATGTTAAACATGTCGGTTGGACCCCATTTCTTGACCGAAATTTGATTATAAGCTTGAAAAATCGCTGGCTTATGGATTTACATCAATTTACATTTGGAATTTGGAAAAACTTTCTTACGCAGTTGTAGAAATTGAATTTCCTATAAAACCTCTGGAGATTCAATTTTCCGATAAAAGGGCTATTTATTGTGAATTATTGAAGTTCAAGCTCTGAAATAATTAATTTTTCAAGTTTTAAATATTTTTAATAAGAAAACGTTTTTTGAGTTAAAAAGGTGAGTCACTCTTGGTGGTGATGGTTTGAATCAGATTTTGGAGTGCGTTGGAATTTAATAAATATATATTAATATTTTATTAAATTTTCTCGCTTTAATATTCTAAGCATTTTCCTATAAATAGGGTCTTAGGGTTAGAATTGAAAATCACACCGAAATTGAAGTTTTCTTTCTATATTATCGAGCGTATTCTTGTGAGTATTTTGAGTATACTTTGAGTATTGCTATACGGTCTGCAAGTTCAAGTTTATAAACTTATATCCAGTATTCTGTTAAAAGACTGCTCTTTTCCGAGTAAGGGATATTATTTTTTTTCAGTAATGATATTATTTCTTCAATATCATTATCTTTGAAATATTAATCAAGTTTTTATCAAATTTAGAACTTTTGGTGTCGAGTTACTATTCACATATACGACCTTATTCACGAATACTTTAAGATTATTCATCGAAAAATGAAAATTTTCCTTTTCGCCTAAAAAATATCTATTGTGGATACTAGCTTTTGATTGTATCCATGTTTTGATCATTCTTGAATTTTACACCACTATGATTATTTTTTAGGTATTTTGGACATGGATAAAACAAAGTACGAATCCTTAATCCTTAATCCTTGTCATTTTGTTTCACCGGATTCGCTTTTTAAAATATTTTTCATCATCCTCGGTCTTAAATGATGATATTATTGAATATCTTTGGCACAGTAGTGCAAAGATGAATGATTTCGATGAATATCTTTGGTAGTAGTCAGAAAGATGAATGTGTGTTTAGATGAACATGACCAATGATGAATATCTTTGGCCATAGTGCAAAGATGAATATTTGATTCCGGATGTATATTGATTGATGTTACTGGGATAAAAGATAGACGATGAACTTTTAAATTCATACATAAAGATAGTAGTTTGCATTCTCTACTTAACTTTTCTAATGAATTATTATTTCATTTGCGAATATTGATTTAAAATTTGTTGTTTATTGTATTCTATTAGATTTTTCCTGTTGAAGACTAATGATAATTTGTTGTATATTATCTTAGTCATAATATTTTTACCGGGGCTAGTTGAGCTCACCCTTTTCCTTTTTGTTCCATTTTTCTTCTCGTGAGGCGAGAATATAAGCGAAATGCAGTCGAGGTATGGAATGAAGGTTCTAGAGAGAATTGTTTAGTAGTCCTCACCATTTTGTAAAATAATGTATCAATAAATGTGATGAGAATTTATTTGAGTATAGATATTGTCTAGAAGATAATATTTGTATTCAAACTCACAATTTCTTGTTGTAATAATAAAGTTGTAGTTGTTTACACTACGTATTGACAACTTCGAATGGGTGATGTATACCTATTTTGGGGGCGTCATGTTGGTATCGAGCTTAGGGATATGATTTCATGGAGATCGGGAATAGAACTAGGAGGGAGAGATGAGTAAATCTTTCGCTAGTGTGTCCTACCTAAGCTTATTTGATAGTTGGTCGAAGATATAAAGATATTATGTGATATATTGATTTCCTTAATTAACCCTTGTTTTTATGACGATGATTTGAGAATGTCGAATGAGAATATTAAAATGAAAATCGGAATAGTGGAGACGCCTCAGTACTCACCAACGAGGAGAACGTGCACAGCCGTGGCAATGTTCCTCCCGTGAACAACACCACTAAGCGAGATGATGATGAACGAGGGGATGTTTAGAAGCTTTTTGCGATATTCATGCAAAATCAAACGCGGGAGACTCGTGTTCAAAATACTGAGGAGAAATGATAGCAATTCACGGTTGTCACAAACAAGCAGTTCAAAAGAGTTGGACCACCGAATTTAAGGAAAAGCTTCGATCCGATCACGGCGGAAACATGGGTCAAGCAAATTACCAAGATATTCGATGTCTTGGGATGCACGGAGAGAACGAAGGTTCCATTCGCCACCTTTATGTTCCGGGGCGAGGCGGATCTACCGTGGGAGTCTCGTGAAGCGTACTCCATCCAAACAAGACTCAAGATGTCTTGAGAGATATTTGAAACTATTTAATGACAAATACTTTCCCGAAAGTGTTCGTCGTATGAACAAAGTGGAGTTCATCAGATTAGAGCAAAACAACATGATTTGTCTCGATGCGAGGCAAAGTTTGCAGAGTTATCCAGGTTTGCACCTCATTTGGTGGAGAATGAGGAACGTATGACGCGGATGTTTCTTAGAGGTTTGAAACCCGGCATACATCAGTATCTCATTTCTCATAAATTTTCTCTCTATTCAAATGTTGTAAACAGGGCTCAATTATTAGAGCGAGATAACGAGTACGGTCAACTGAGGGACCACAACCAGGATCATACCGGAGATGGTAGTCAACAAAACAACGATAACCAGTGGAGAAAGAAAAAGACGAACAAAAATGGTAACCACTCTGGTGGTAATCATGGCTATGAGAATAGAAGAAGCGAATCAGGAGGAGATTTTAAAAAGAGGAGATTCAACAACGACAATGTGAAAATAGCAGCACCAGCAGCAACTGGTTCCAAGGGAGGGGAACGACCACCGGTCGTATGCTACAAATGCGGAAAAGAGGGACATATCAGTCCAAACTGCCCACAACAGTTCAAGGTATGCTATAATTGTGGAAAGGAAGGACATATCGCTCGGGATTGTACAGTAGCGAAACCTAGTTCAGCGGGGACGGTGACTCAAAAGATTGTCCCAGAAAAATCAAAGTCAACGGTTCCTGGAAGAGCATTTGTTGTGACTGGTCAAAATGCGAGGAACCCAAACGAGGTGATCACGGGTAAGCTAATCATAAATTTTTGTAAAGTTTATACTTTACTAGATACCGGTAAGTCTTACCCATTCATTTATCTCTCCTACTTGTGCTCAACGTTTAAATTTGACTCAGGAAAATTAGACTTTGACCTATCTGTGGAAACTCAGTTAGAGAAACTTTCATCACATCCACTGTTTATAAATCTTGTTTGATTCAAGTTGGCACCATCACCTTACCTGTTGACCTTATCTCTTTAAAGATATTTGCTTTTGATGTGATTTTAGGGATTGATTGGTTAACTACACATCATGCCAAAATTGATTGTTTTCGTAGCGTTGTTAGCTTTCATATTCCTAAACAACCCGTTGTATGCAATTCAAGCAACTAAACCATTAAAATCAATCATCATCATATCTAATCATAAAGCTATTCGTTTATTAAAAAACGGATGTCAAGCTTTCTTAGCCCATGTTATGGATTTGAATAAAGACACGTCAAATTTGAATAATATTCCCGTTGTTATTGACTTTCCTAACGTATTTCCTGAAGAACTTCTCGCCACCCCCGTAACGCGTGAAGTTGAATTCTTTATTGATCTTGAACTCGAGTACAAAAGCCCATTTCTAAAACCCCATATCGAATGGCTCTATTGAACTTCAGAGTTAAAGGTCCAACTACAGAATTGTTGGACATCCGGTTTCATTCGACCAAAGATACATCTCCTTGGGTGCTCTGCTTTATTCAGTAAAGAAGAAAGACAGCGGAGTATCGACTTTCAGATTGACTATCGGGAATTGAACCATGTCACCATCAAGAATAGGTATCCTCTACCTCGTATTGATGACTTGTTTGACCAAATTGCAAGGGCACAATTTTTTCAAAGATCGATCTTCGCTCGGATATCATCAAATGAAGATTAAATCGAGGATATTCCAAAGACCGCTTTTAACTCTCGAGACGGGCATTATGAATTCTTAGTCATGTCTTTCAAATCGACTAATGCTCTCAAGGCTTTCATGGATATGATGAATCGAGTATTCAAGGAATATTTGGATCAATTCGTTGTTGTCTTTATTGATGACATCCTCATATATTCCAAAAGCCGTGAAGATCATGAGCACCATTTGAAGCTGGTACTCCAAAGGCTTCGTGAAAACAAGCTTTATGCCAAGTTGAAGAAATGCGAGTTCTGGCTTGAGAAAGTAGCATTCCTTGGGCACGTGGTGTCGAAACATGGAGTATCTGTTGATCCGGCGAAGATTGAAGCAATACAAAGTTGGGAGCAACCAAGTCGGTGGATCAAGTACGTAGCTTTTGAAGGGCTTAATGGTTATTATCGGAGATTCGTGGAAGGGTTTTCTCGAATCGCTACTCCATTAACCCAAATAACTCGGAAGGATACAAAATTCGTTTGAGCGAAGAATGCGAGAAGAGTTTCCAAGAGCTCAAGAGAGACTCATTTCTAAGACTGTTCTAACAATACCATCCGGTTCGGATGGATTTGTTATCTCAACGACGATGCTTCGCAAAGGGTTGGGATGTGTTCTCATACAACGTGGGAAAGTCATAGCCTATGTCTCATGACAACTTAAAGAGTATGAGAGAAATTATCCTACTCATGATCTAGAGTTGGCGGCAATCGTTTTAGTGCTAAAAGATATGGAGGCACTATCTATATGGGGAGAAAGTGGAGATATATTCGCACCATAAAAGCCTTAAATATTTCTTCACTCAAAAAGAACTCAACATACTGGCAATGACGTTGGCTCGAGCTATTGAAAGACTACGACCACACTATTCAATACCATCCCGAAAAGCGAACGTGGTAGGTACGCGTTGAGTAGAAGATCATATCGCGGGGAATGAGTGCGATGATGTCAAGTATACGACAGAGCCAACTTTAATAGAAAAAGTTAAGGTTGCTTGCCACCGAATCTGGGCCGGGTGATGCGTGAAGAAGAAAGTACAAGAAGGAGCTATTCGCAAGCGAGAATTGATGAAGAAGGAATACTTGAGTCCACTCTAGACTTTGTGTTTCTAACGACTGATTTGAAGTACAAGATTATGATGGAGGCACACAATACACCATTTTGCAATCCATCCTGGAAGTACTAAAATGTATCGTGATCTTCGACATACATTTTGGTGGAACAATATGAAGAGAGAGATTGCAAAGTTTATCTCGATGTGTTTAACTTGCCAACGGTAAAGGCGGAGCATCTAGTACTAAGGGTCCGCAGCAACCACTTGAGATTCGGAAGTGGGAACACATTACCATGGATTTCACATTCGTGTCTTCCTACAGCTTCTCAAGGCATCAATGTTATTTGGGTTATTGTTGATAGATTATGTAAGACCCAACTTATTATTAATGAAATTTAATTTTCTCTATTTATTATTTTGAAATAGTAAGGGTTGATTTGATTAATGTGGATAGTTAAGGGTAAAATCTGTGAAATACTTCAAAATAAGCAAAGTGGTTATAAAATATTCATTGTTATCTAGGAATATTCGTTTGGTCGTGGAATATTCGATGCGTTTGTGGGAATATTCGATTTACGGCCGCGAATGACCATGTGGGGCCCCATAACTGAAAGTTTATTGGATGAAGAAAACGACAAATATAAGTTGTTTAAAAATAACGGTAGTAGTTATTACAGCTAATCTTGTTAAAATACTCGGTGGTTAAAACACAAGAAGCACCGTGATTGCACCAATTATTGATTCTTACGTAAGAAGGCACTACTCAATAATGGTTACATGTAATTCTTGCTCAAGATTTTATTGATTTAATAATTGCCGCGTTGATATTTATATATTGTTGTTGTTTCAATAATTGTCATTACACAAGATTTTTCATTATCGAAGCAATAATTCATATTATCTAATAATATTATTAGATAACATTATTGACAATGTCTAGAAAGTTACGCTCAAGGAGAGGTTTGGTCACCTAATTGCGCTATCGGCCAATAAGAAGAAATTCTTATTGAAAGCCCTCTTTCTGGAACCGCCTAGTCATCAATATTGTGATTCTCATAATATTATTTGTGAATAATTAATTATTGATTCATATGATGAGGAAAATATTGATTTTATGTGGATATAGATGGAGAAAATTTTAATGTGACAATTGTTGAAAATTGAAATTTTATCTTTTTCGATAAAATAATTCATTTAAATATATTATTATATTTTAGTAATATAATAATGGTGATATTTTTACAATGAATGTGGGATATATGAGTATACGAGGAGGAAGAGTATTTTGTTGCAATAAATGTTTAAAACATGTTAAACATGCTCATTGGACCCCATTTATTGACTGAAATTTGATTATAACTTTAATAAAATCGCCTGGTTTGGATTTTTCAAATTTCTATTTGGAATTTGGAAAAACTTTCTTCGCAGTTGTAGAGAATTGAATTTCCTATAAAAATTTGCGAGATTCAATTTTCTCGATAAAAGGGCTATTTATTATGAATTATTGATGTTACAAATTCTGAATAATTGATTTTTGGAAGTTTTAATTATTTTAAATAATAAAACGTTTTTGATTTGTTTGGTAGACTTATTTGTTGTCAAGCATGGCTGAATTCAGATCATAGATTGTGTGCGTAGGAATTTATATATAATATATTAATATTATATTAAATTTTCTAACTTTAGTGTTCTAAGCAATTTCTATAAATAGGGTTTGGGTTAGAATTGAAAATCACACCGAAACTCAAGTTTTCTCTCTATATATTGTCGGCGTATTCTTGTGAGTATTTTGAGTATAATTTGAGTATTGATATTCGATGCAAGTTCAAGTCATAGCTTATATCCTGTTTTTAAATTTAAGATCGATCTTTCGGTAAGGGGATATTTTTTTTTTCGTAATGATATTATTTCTTCAATATCATTATGTTGAAATATTGATCTGAAGTTTTTATCAAATTTGGAACTTTTGGTGTCGATTCTTATTCACGTGTCTACTGGCCTTATTCACGAATAATGCCTTATTCAATAAAAAATAAAAATTCTTCTTTTTGTCCAAAATATCTATTCGGATACTAGCTTTGATTGTATCCATGTTTTGATCATTCTTGAATTTTACACCCCTATGATTATTTTTGAGGTATTTTTGAACATGGATAAAACAAAGTACGAATCCTTAATCCTTAAATCCTTGTCATTTTGTTTTCAATTGGATTCGCTTTCTTTAAAAATATTTTTCATCATCCTCGGTTTAAATGATGATATTATTGAATATCTTTGGCCTCAGAAAGTAGTGCAAAGATGAATGATTTCTGAAGAATATCTTTGGCCCAGTAGTGCAAAGATGAGCAGTGTTTAGATGAACATGACTTAATGATGAATATCTTTGGCCTCAGAGTGCAAAGATGAATATTTGATTCCGGATGTATATTGATTGATGTTACAGGATAAAAATAGACGATGAACTTTTAAATTCATACATAGAAGATAGTAGTTTGCATTCTCTACTTAACTCTTCTAATGAATTATTATTTCCATTGCGAATATTGATTTAAAATTTGTTGTCTATTGTATTCTATTAGATTTTTCCCTGCTCAAGACTAATGATAATTTGTTGTATATTATCTTAGTCATAATATTTTTTACTTGGGCTAGTTGAGCTCACCCTTTTCCTTTTTGTTCCATTTTTCTTCTCGGGATGCGAGAATATAGCGAAATCAGTTAGTCGGGTATGGAATGAAGGTTCTGTACGAGTTGTTTAGTAGTCCTCACCATTTTATAAAATAATGTACCAATAAATGTGATGAGGATTTATTTGAGTATAGATATTGTCTAGAAGATAATATTTGTATTTAAACTCACAGTTTTACTGTTGTAATAATAAAGTTGTAGTTGTTTATGTACCATGTATTGACAACTCAGAATAGGTGATGTATACCTATTTTGGGGGCGTCACAGATTAACCAAGTCTGCTCATTTCTTGCCGATACGGGAGACTTATTCCCTTGAACGTCTTGCTAGTATATATGTAAATGAGATTGTGAGGTTGCATGGCATGCCAGTATCCATAGTTTCGGATCGTGACCCAAGATTTTGGGTTAGCTTGCAAAAAGCTATGGGCACATATTTACGATTCAGTTCGGCATACCATCCTCAAACGGACGGACAATCAGAAAGGACTATTCAAACTCTTGAAGATTTATTAAGACTCGTGTCCTGACTTCAAGGCGGTTGGGATAAGTATTTACCATTGGTGGAATTCTCCTACAACAACAAAGCTTATCGAGCAAGTATAGGTGTGGCTCCATTTGAAGCATTATATGGACGAAAAGTGTCGCTTCTCAATATGTTGGGATGAGGTGGGTGAAGCAACATTGTTTGGGACCCGAGTTAAGACGTATATGACTACCGAAAAGATCCAAATGATTCGACAACATATACAAACGGCACAAGATCGACAAAAGAGTTATGCGGATCTTCATCGAAAGGACGTGGAATTTAGTATAGGGGATCATGTATTGTTGCGAGTTGCTCCATGGAAGGAAGTTACAAGATTTGGGAAGAGAGGAAAGCTCAATCCACGATTTATTGGTCCATTTCAAATTCTTGACCGAGTAGGAAATGTAGCCTATAGACTCGCATTACCTACGAGTATGTCTCGTGTTCATAATGTGTTTCACATATCTGTACTTCGTAAATATGTGAAAGACCCAAATCACGTTATAGAGTTAGAATCGGACGAGATAATAAAGACTTAACGTGATGAGGAGGTACTGTCAAGATCTTGGATAGGAAGGAGCATGTCTTACGACGAAGGTTATACCACAAGTTAAAGTTTTGTGGAGGAACCATGCTATAGAGAAATGACCTTGAATTGGAAACGGAAATGAAAGCGAGGTATCCTCACCTTTTGAAAACACCGTGCGATACGTCAATTTCGAGGATGAAATTTCATAAGGAGGGAGGTTGTAAGACCCAACTTATTATTAATGAAATTTAATTTTCTATTTATTATAGTAAGGGTTGATTTGATTAATGTGGATAGTTATGGGTAAAATCATGCAAATATTTCAAAATAAAGCAAGTGGTTGTAAAATATTCATTATTGTTATTGGGAATATTCGTTTGGTCGAGGAATATTAAATCTTTGTCGAGGAATATTAAATGACAGCAAATGCAGACCGTGTGTGGGCCCCATAACAAAAATCGATTGGAGGAAGAAAACGACAAATATAAGTTGTTTAAAAATAACTAGCGTAGTTATTATCAAGATTAATCTTGTTAAAATACTCGGTGGTTAAAACACAAGAAGCTTTCCAGGTATTGCACCAATTATTGATTCTTACATAAGAAGGCACTACTCAATAATTGTTACGATGAGTTATTGTCAAAGTATTTTATTTTATTGATTCAATAATTCTTTGCGTTGATATTTTATATTATTGTTGTTTCAATAATTGTCACTACACAAGATTTCCCATTATCAAAGCAATAATTCATATTATCCTAATAATATTATTAGATAACATTATTGGCAATGTCTAGAAAGTTACGTCTATGGAGAGGTTTTGTCACCTAATTGCGCGCCAAGAAGGAGAAATTCTTATTGAAAGCCCCTCTTTCCTGAACCTGCCCCGGTTGTCATTAATATTGTGATTACATAATATTATTTGTGAATAATTAATTATTGATTCATATGATGAGAAAAATATTGATTTTATGTGGATATAGATGGAGAAATTTTTAATGTGACAATTGTTGAAAATTGAAATTTTATCTTTTACGATAAAATAATTCATTTAAATATATTATTATATTTTAATAATATAATAATGGTGATATTTTTACAATGAATGTGTGATATATGAGTATACGAGAGAAAAGAGTATTTTTTTTGTAATAAATGTTTAAAACATGTTAAACATGCTCATTGGACCCCATTTCTTGACCGAAATTTGATTATAGCTTTTAAAATCGCTTGGTTTATGGATTTCGGTCAATTTCTGTTTGAAATTTGGAAAAACTTTCTTCTGAAAGGTTGTATAGAATTAAATTTCCGATAAAAACTCGTGAGATTCAATTTTTCTGACAAAAGAACTATTTATTGTGAATTATTGAAGTTCTGAAGCTCCGAAATAATTAATTTTTCAAGTTTTAAATATTTTTAATAAGAAAAAGGTTTTTTTTTTAGTTAGGCAAGGTGAGTAACTCTTGGTGGCTGATGGTTTGAATAAGATTTTGGGTGTGTAGGAATTTAATAAATATATATTAATATTTTATTAAATTTTCTGCTTTGGTATTCTAAGCATTTTCCTATAAATAGGGTCTTGGGTTAGAATTGAAAATCACACCGAAATTAAAGTTTTCTCTCTATATTATCGGTATTCTTGTGAGTATTTTGAGTATACTTTGAGTATTGCTATACTGGTGCAAGTTCGTTATAAACTATATCCAATATTCCGGTTAAATCTTTGCTTTTTCCGAGGTAAGGATATTATTTTTTTCGTAATGATATTATTTCTTCAATATCATTATCTTTGAAATATTAATCTGAAGTTTTTATCAAATTTAGAACTTTTGGTGTCGAAGTTCTTATTCACGATATCGACCTTATTCACGAATCTGGCATTATTCATCAAAAATGAAAATTTTCCTTTTAAATCTAAAATATCTATTGTGGATACTAGCTTTGATTATATCCATCTTTTGATCATTCTTGAATTTTACACCACTATGATTATTTTTTTGAGGTATTTTTGGACATGGATAAAACAAAGTACGAATCCTTAATCCTTAATCCTTGTCATTTTGTTTCAATTGGATTCGTTTTCTTTAAAATATTTTTTCATCATCCTCGATCTTAAATGATGATATTATTGAATATCTTTGGCACAGTGTGCAAAGATGAATGATTTCGATGAATATCTTTGGCGTAGTGCAAAGATGAACAGTGTTTAGATGAACATGACCAATGATGAATATCTTTGGCTGTAGTAGTGCAAAGATGAATATTTGATTCGGATGTATATTGATTGATGTTACGGGGATAAAAGATGAGCGATGAACTTTTAAATTCATACATAAAAGATAGTAGTTTGCATTCTCTACTTAACTTTTCTAATGAATTATTATTTCCGCTGCGAATATTGATTTAAAATTTGTTGTTTATTGTATTCTATTAGATTTTTCCCTGTTGAAGACTAATGATAATTTGTTGTATATTATTTAGTCATAATATTTTTTACTGGGCTAGTTGAGCTCACCCTTTTCCTTTTTGTTCCATTTTTCTTCTCAGGAGGCGAGAATATAGCGAGTACGAGTCGAGGTATGGAATGAAGGTTCTAGAGAGAGTTGTTTAGTAGTCCTCACCATTTTTGTAAAATAATGTATCAATAAATGTGATGAGGATTTATTTGAGTATAGATATTGTCAGAAGATAATATTTGTATTCAAACTCACAGTTTTACTGTTGTAATAATAAAGTTGTAGTTGTTTCTGTACCATGTATTGACAACTCAGAATGGGTGATGTATACCTATTTTAGGGGCGTCACAATAAATGAGTCAAATATGAGCAAATTTTAAAGTTCGATAAATTACTCGAACCTCTTCAAATTGTAATTTTCTATTGATACTCGGATCATATTCGTTTCGAAAAGTTCAAACCGTTCTAAGCTCGATTCGAATCGTGTTTTCACTCAAGAAATAAATGAGTCTCAATCAAACCATATTTTATACTTGATAAATTTTGTGAACCAAATCTGAGCAACTCAATACTCGGATCGACTCGGTTCGTTTACACCCTTATCTGTAAGTAAGGGTGTGCAACCGGTAAATACCGTCCAGAACTGGACCTGTACCTAAATTAACCAAATTTCGATACCGGTACTGGTTGAATCGATTTACCAATTCGGTATCGGTTTTTTCCGAATAAATATCAAAATTAATATAATTATTTTATTATTATTATTTATTATAATTGTAATTATAATTTTATTATTTTTTATTTTTATTATTATTTATTTATTAATAAAAAATTATTGGAAAATGGTATATATTGGTACGATTAGGTAATACCGAATTATAAAAACGTTGTACCAAAATTGGACCTATTATTTTTGTACCGAACTGGCCGGTTCGATCCGGTCCGAAAAACTAAAAAAAATTAAAAATTATGTTCACCTCTATCTGTAAGTAGTGAATGACCATAGAGTTGGTCTAATAAATAATTAAACTAGAATTCTACACCAAATAAATAATCAACTCAAGAGATAAAAACTTTTGTTTCAATTGATATTTGAACCGAAATCGCACCAAATAAAACTGCATCGCACCAATTACAAGCGATTTCATGTGCGATTTTAGATTTGTCAAATTGCACATAAGCAATTTCGGGTGTAGTTTGAATTTCAAATTGCACCATTCTCACCCCTAGTCTCTAGTACGTACAAGTGATATGTTTAAATATTTTTTTTATTTATTTATAGGCACCTTTTTGATGTATAAATAAGTTTAAAATATGTAGGGTAAAATGGAAGGTTGACCACTGAATTTTAGTGATTTTTGGATATTGAGCCCTTTTCTTTTGATCAATGCAAATTGAACCCTTTTCTATTAAAAAAATTTGAACTTCGAGCCCCTGGCGCCACATTTGCGTTGACTTGCTCATGTGGCGCCTACGTGGCATATCTGACCAACCGAGCTACAAGGCCTAGTTATTATAATTTTGCAAGAATTAATATTTATAACTAAACAACTAGATTCCCAAATTTAAAGACAAAATAGATCTCCAAATAACATAATTTACGGTAAATATTACATTATGTAATAATTATACTAATTATACCAATAATATTAATAATATTAATACTATTTATACTATTAATAATAATAATAATTATTATTATTATTATTTTTTATGGTACATATTACTTTTTTAATTCTCGGCAAGTAATATTGAAAATACAAACACAAATTCTTCACCAGTAAAGAAAGATCAACAAAGAAAATTGGTACAAATTCTTAAACACAAATTCTTCACCAGTAAAGAAAGATCAGCAAAGAAAGATCAGCAACAACAAGAAGAGCTTCTAAAAACCCTAGGAGATTTCACCAGTAAAGAAAATTGGGACAAATTCAAATCCGAAGCACCTATTGACTCTTTTCGAGTGGTACGCCGAAAGTGGCCTCGACTTTTCATGGCCCTCTTTTTCTCTCACCTTTCCGACAAGGAGACACCATCGCCGCCACAGGATGCCTCCACTAAGAAGACCCACCACCACCGAAAGACAGATTTTGGTTCCAGCTCTGGCGGTTCCAGACTCTCTGAGCACCTATATCGACGCCGGATTTCGTGGCGTAACGATTAAAACTGCGAACCACATGATCTCTCGGGGAAACGGCTATCGAGCGACCGGGAGAGCTCGATCTGCATCCAATAGATCTACAAGGTCGTTTTCTTTTTCCCCAAATCTTTTTACTTATCTAAATTAAATCTTGTTCTCTCGTCTTTGTTCACCATTATAGATTTGGAACTTATGATGTTGGATTGTGAAACTGATGATGTTGGATTGTGAAGTTGAGTATGGATTACGATGTTAGGCAATTTGTTAGTTGAATATATTATTATTTGAAGAACAATGGTTTTTGAGTTTTGAAATTTTTGTATTTAATGAGTACATGATGATGAATGGTTTTGAAGATTTTTGGGTTTCTGGATTTCATTTAAAGATGTGAAAGATAAGAAATATATATTTTTTATTTATTTATAAAGCACTTGTATATAAATTTGGTTCTTTAATTTTTTTATTCTTATTTTTTGATATTTTTAATTTTTAAAAATGAACGGTTAATATATAATCATTTTTTCTATGTGTTTTTACTGTTTTAATAAGTCGATTACTTTATTTAAATATTATTTGGAAAAATAAATTGATTTGGTATAAATATTAATTCTTTTGATAAAATAACTATAAGTTTTATGTAGCTCAGTTGGTTTGATGACCAAAATTTTAAATTTGAGGTTTTGGGTTCGATTCTTGGGAAACCAAATTTTTTAACAATTAATTGGGAAATGCACATGTAAGCAGTTTCACGTGGCAAAAATGTCTACGTCAGCGCTGCCACGTGTGCCACGTAGGAAGGTCAACGCCCATGTGGCATATGGGGGCTCAATTTCCAAATTTTTGAATAGAAAGGGGCTCGATTTGCGTTGACCAAAAGAAAGAGGCTCAATACCCAAAAACACCTAAAGTTCAATGGTCACATTTGCATTTTACCCAAATATGTTATTATTTGTAAGATTATAATAGTCCAAATGATATATTTTTTTTATCAAATTCTTTAATTAATCTTTTAAAAAACAAACATGATTATTTTAAGTTATCTAATGAATAATTCCATAAAAAACAAATATATAATTAAGACTATTTAATCGTATGATTAATAGTCTTGACATTATTAAAAAAATTTACCTCTAAATTATTCATCTGAATTATTCTATCATCATCTTTTTTTGTTTTACTTAATCTCCTAACTACTATTTCTTAAAATAATAAAATAGAGGAGAGAGAAAGAGAAAGAAGAGAGAGACAATGTCAAAATTAAGAGCGTTATCTGTGCAAATGACTCCAACCCATTTCTGATAATCCTTGGAGTGGGCTGAATTTAATCAGACTACAGCAAGACCATGTTGTCAGTCGATATATATATTGATATTTAAGACCTTGTCTGCTTATTTGTGAAAGTAGTATGCACACAAGCCAATCATGTTTGATGATAAAGCATATACTTTGTAACAATCTTATTCATTTATTAATAAAAAGTATTAATTTATTAAAGGCTTTTAATTATCTACATGATGTTGTTTTATAATATGTGATAAACCCATAGTTTTAAGCAATGCTTTTAGAATAATGATGATGATCATTCTAATGAGATCTAAATTCTTTGAAAGCTTAAAACTAAAATAGTTCCCAATCGTTGGATTACTAAATTGGGGATTAGTGAATCCGGATAGATTGGTACATACGCGTTCTTGCTTCATTGGATGAGGATGATTGATCTCATGATCATTTGTGTGGAGACACTAAAGCAAGTATGCGGTGCTTATTAGAGAATAAGTTCAATTTGAGCGTTGGCTCGCTAAGGAATACCTAATGGAGTTTTACTTGCTTCGTCAATAGGAATTCTCAGTAGTGATAGTAGTCTGTTGATCCTTGGACTTGAGATCATCATAGTATCTTGTGTATGATGAATTATACTTTGACTTATTCCTTAAGACCCTTAGGGTATATCAAAGGGTATGCTTGGGTATAATAAGTTGTACATGGAGATAATGTATGATCAATAAAGAATCTACCACTTCTAATAAAAGAAGAGAAATGTCCTATGTGATTCGATAAATGACAACCCAATGAGTCCTTGGCAATGAGTAGAATGAAATTAGAAAGGAGTTTCTAATTTGCATTATTTGAGTTGTGCATTTAAGGATCGAAATACATATAATTAAATAAAATAAGACTTGACAATAATTCCATGTCTTATATTTAATTGGGACATTGTATGGTGGAAGGATTGAATTGTCTGATAACTATTTACTCAAAGGTTCTTTAATGATTAATGTTGAAATCTATATTATCCGGAAAGTCGTTGATGATTGGGAGGCTTATCCTATTGTAGAATAAATATTATTTATTTAAATAAATTAATTGTTTAATTTATTTATTTAAATAAGATTAGAATTGTTCTAATTGATTTATTCACAACCGGTTTAATATGGAGAACCTAAAGGGTCACATTCAAAAGGAAGAATAATTATTTAAGAAGTTAATGGCATAATCGTAATAATATGTTAAGTATATTTAATTTAATCTATGGTGATAGAATAAATTAAATAGCTTAATATTATTATTTAATATTTTAGAAATATTAAATATAAATTAATAAGAGGAGTCTTATTAATATTATTACAATTATTATTATTTTAATTTCTAAAAGAGTTTAGGAATTAATTTAATATAAGTACTCTCATTTATTCCTAATAGGATTAGGAGGAAAATTAGTTAAAGGAGTTTAATTAATTATCCCTAATAAGATTAGGGAGCCCATTTAATTAAAAGAGTTTAATTAGATAATACCTTATTTTATTAAATAAGGTTACACGATATCTTTATAAGAGGAGTCTTATATCGGATATTAGAGCGGCGACATAATTCGAATTGGTTGGAGAGTACGTTTTTTATAGAGATAGAAAAACTAGGGTTTAGCCAAATACCCTTCTTCTTGAATTCCTATTTTTCCTTGGTGGATCACCTCTAGAGGCCAAACATATGGGTGGCTAACGTTGATCAAAGGAAGGAACAAAACCCCGGTAGATTCAAGTTGAACGCGAAAGGATTTGGAGGTGAACTTGTACACGAGGAAGCTCGATCTTCAAGGTATGATTTTATTCTTTATCTTTTCGTTTAATTAATAATTATGCATAAAGGGTGATCCGGGTATATGGTTTGTAAATTTTTTAAAACTCTGATTTTACACGCTTCCGCATTATTTTGCAATTTGATTGCGCACATGAATATTACAAACCTAACAGTGGCATCAGAGCCAAACCTTTATGCGAATTATTAATTGTTTGATTTAATATGTATGTTGATATGTGTTTAAAACAATTTAATTGGGCATAATTTTATTGTATAAAATTTAAAAAAAAAAAAAAAAAAGGGAGGGTCGGATTTTTTTTTTTGGGCTACTTTTGACAGTAGTTTCGGCCAGATCAAGGCATTGACCGACCACTTGGCATGGCATAACTATGGCACGTGGGTATAAGGATTTTATTTTTCAAAAGGTTGCACGGATTGGCAGGATTCACAAAAGTAATGTAAATTAGTGTCTTTGTTTGGCGAATTCTTGTCAGACAAATTAGTTTTTTTAAAAAAAAAAAAAAGGAACTTGCCACGGTTTTTTGAAAAAGGAGATAAATGGATATTGTTTCCTGCAGACTAATTCATGAGTTGGTTTTTACTTTTGAATAACGTGGCCTAGGATGATTATTATATATATTATATATATAATATATATTACCGTATGATTAATATATATATATATATATATATAATTTGTCCTTAATTATTTTAATTAAAAAAAAGTTTATTTTAATCTTAAAATAAAAAAAATTTATTTTAATTTTAAAATAAAAAGATTTATTTTAATTTTAAATTAGAATTTCATGCTAACTAATTAGAGTTGGAATTGGATTCCATGATAACTAATTGGAGTTGAAATTGAATTATATTTTTCCTTAAATAAAGGAGTTTATTTAAATATGAAATAAGATTTCATATTATTCAAAATAAAGGTTTTATTTGTGAATAGGAAAAAAGAATCGGTGTTTCCTTAAATAAAGGAGTTTATTTAAATATGAAATAAGATTTCATATTATTCTCCTTTATTTAAATATGAAATAAGATTTCATATTATTTAAAATAAATGAGTTTATTTGTGAATAGGAAAGAAAATCCGTGTTTCCTTAAATAAAGGAGTTTATTTAAATATGAAATAAGATTTCATATTATTCAAAATAAAGGAGTTTATTTGTGAATAGGAAAAGAATTAGTGTTTCCTTTAATAATTATTTTTTTTTTGGATGGAATTGGATTCCATAATTAATTAAAATAAAAGAGTTTATTTTAATTAAAGATTTTTTTACTTGGAATTGGATTCCATAATTAATTAAAATAAAGGAGTTTATTTTGATTAAAATAAAATAGTTTATTTTATTCAAAATTGGATAAATTAAAATAAAATAGTTTTATTTTGATTTAAATTTGGATTAAAATAAAGGATTTTAATTCAAAAATAGATTTTATACTAACTAAATTTGCCCATTAAATGATATCAATATATATATTAAATGTTTATTATTCATAAGATGAATGTTATTTATTGATGCATATGATGATGTGTATGATAATAAATGGGATTGATTATGGACTATTGACCAATGTGATTGGATTTTATTTTAGTTGGATGCATAAATGTATGGGTTTTATTAAATGGGGTCTGCGTACCTCGTCTTCTCTAATTTTTCTTAATGTAAATTCTATCTCTCTCCTATGTACTTCCCTCGATCACGATCAAGGTTTCTATTTATTTTAAATAGTTTTGTAATAGGAATAGTTAGAATTATTTTGAAGAATTGGAGATCAAGGACAAAGAGCGCTTGAAGACCGTTTGTAATGGAGCCCGGGTTTAAATGTAATAGTTATATTTAAATATTATTTCTTGCACCCCTAGGTTTGACCTTTTGGTTCACTTGGTGGCTCTAGTGAACCAAACTAGAATAAAAGTCCATAATCAATCCGGGTAGAATATAGTATTCTATATGTGCATGCTTATACTATATATATTATATATTATGCAAACACGCTTCGTATGTTCATTAATATAACGCGTATTTTTTATATATATGCGTAAATGCCACTAAAACAAGATGAGACAAATTAATAACAAACCCCTCAAATTTTTATATTAAATCCTAAGCGTTCAAAGATATTTGGAATATCGAACGTCGCCTTTCTAGCATGATAAAATTAATAGAGTATTAAATATTTAATATGAGTTTGTTGTGTCACCACAAGGCAAGTATTAAGTATTTAAGATGTTAATTTATCACATTTGATGCTTATAAAGAAAATTGAACAATATTGTTTTGTTGTGTCACCACAAGGATGATATTTTTCTTTTTGAATATATGGAGTGCTAGAGTCGGACTTAACTTGGATAATTTTGATTCGGATGTGCCACCACTTGATCAAAATAATCTAAGAGGCAAAAGAAAAGGAGTTGCATAGTAGATGTAATTGACAAAAGTTGTCTACCTATTTATTTATATATAGTTTGTTGTGTCACCACAAGACTATATACATTTGAAATGGGATCCTTATTCTCACTAGCAAATCTTTAATTAGATTTTGCCGAACTATATAAGTGAGGGTAATATAGTTTGAAAAAAATAGTGGGAGATACCAATTTAAAACAAGACCTAATTTATTTTGGTAATTAATAAAAGAATGTATGTTAAAATGTTGTTAATTACAAATTCATTTACAAAATTTTACAATGTCTTAATTACTATCACTGCTGAAGCATATTAGATGCTAAATTAACCGGACCAAATTAAACGGATTGGTTAAGGAATTTGAGAATAGTTCTCATAGCTGAAAAAGGTATCTTATGTCCTTAATACGCCTATCCCTGCAATGGTTGCAGACAATGCCTCTGAGGAAGAGATTGTTACTTTTAGAAAGTGGCAAGATGATGCACAGTTGGCTCAATGCATCATGCTCGCATCCATGAGTAACGAGCTTCAGCGTCAGCATGAAACTATGGATGCTCCTACTATATTCCTGCACATCAAGTAGTTGATGGTGAGGAAAGTAGGACTGATAGATATCAGATATCTAAGGAGCTCTTCCGATCTAGAATGACTAATGACACTACATTACAGACAAAAGTCCTTAACATAATCAATTTGATTGATCAATTAGGACAATGGGTTTTTGCCTTGGATGGAGAGTTGAGCCAAGATTTGATCTTGCACTCACTCCCGGACTCCTTTCACAATTGTTGTGAATTTTTCATATAAACAAGCTAGATATCAGCCTCGCTGATTTGCTTAACATAATGAAAAATGATGAATGTCACTTTTCAACCAAGAAAGATCAAGTCTTACTGGTAGGGGCCAAAGGATCTTTTGAAAAGAAGAACGATTCAAAGAAGGTAAATAGAAAGGCATAAACAAAGGATAATAAGAATAAAAGCGATCACGGATAGCAAATGAGTTTGCTTCCACCGCAATAAGCTTGGACAACTTGGAAAGAAATGCTGAGAAGCATCTTGCAGAGGCTAACCAAAGAAGCTTAGTGAAGTTTGATTACAAATACAATTTTGTTCATAATTTAAAATAAATTTTTCTTTAAGTCAAGGTTCTACTTGGGTATTGGATACCGACTTTGGTTATCATAAATATAGATTTATGAAGGGACCAAATGAGTAGAAAGCTAAACAAATATAAGTAATCCTATGTATGGGAAATGTAGCAAAGGTTGCCATATTAGCCATAGAAACTTATAGTTTAGCAATGCCTACGGGCAAATCTATTAAGTCGATAAGTTGTTATTGTATTCCGGTTCTTGTTAAAAATTATTTTTCCATTTTATTGTTGGACAATAAAATCTTTGGTATTATAATTAAGAACAATTGTTGTTATTTATAATAATAATGTTTTGTATAGAACCCGAATATTACTTAATAAATTTTATACTTGACTTACATGAAAATAATTTTGCATATTGAACAAATTAGTATAAGAAAAGGAGATGATCATTCAAAGAGTTGAATGTGTGTATTTGCTAAAATACAAGTGTGAATTATTTGAAGGTTCAAAGAATTGAAGTGAAACAAATTGGCAAAGTATTAAGATTCTTTGATTAGATCAAGGAATAAATACTTGTCTGATAAGTTTCTAGATCATCTCAAATAGTTTTCTCATAATGGACACATCCTAATATGCAATAATTGATTGATGTATCCGAATGAAAAATCGTACCTTGTTGGACATGAGTGCGGTCCATAATGATTTTACTTGACATTCCAAAGATCCTTCCAGGATAATGTCCTAGAAATGGTCGCATATCTACGAAAATGGTAACCTCAAAATCCATTTCAAGACTCCATAAAAGTTATAGACAGGGAGGATTCCTAATCTTAAGTATGTTAAGATAAGGGGTTGTCCAACTTATGTGAAAAAGGTTTCAAAAGGATAAGCTTGGGACAAGATTTGACAAGTGAAAATTTATGGGACATCCTAAAGTAAGTTTAGGGTATATGCTCTATAATCCTACTTAGCAAAAGGTGTTTGTTGCGAAACACACTACCTTCTAAGATAAAGGTGTTTATCATTGAAAGGGCTAGTGGGAGGATAATAGATCTTGAAGAGTTCAAGAACCACAAAATACTATAAGTCAAATAAGAGGAACCTGTAGATAGACCTATTATACCACAACTGAATCGTAAATCTGAATTGTCATCAAGATACACGGAGGTATAGATTCATCATAGATGATGATGATGAGGTACACACATCATGAAGATGATGATCCAGATTATATACGATGAGGTAAGTGTTGTAGAACACTCGGAGAAATGGATTGAAGCAAGTTTCTCAAATATGGAACATTCGTTTTGATGAGGCAATCAAAAGAGTTTGATTTTATCAAAAATAAGAATGAACCTAGTGTGTACAAAAGGGTCAGTGGGAGCATCGTGACATTCCTAGTACTATATGTTGATATACTACGGATAAGGAATGACATACCAATGCTACAATCGGTAAAGATAAATTTGTCTAAAAATTCTCCACGAATGATTTGGGAAGAGTATCTTAATTGGGGATAAAATCTATATAGATAGATTCAAGAGGATGCTCGACTTAACCCAAGGAATGTATATTCATTTGATGCTAAAGTCGTTTAGCATGGCAAACTACATGAGTTGTCTCATGTTGATGAGCTATGGAGTGTATCTCTCTAATAGTCCCCAAAGACTCCAAAAGAGAGATCACATGAAATAACTATCATGTATGCAATTAAATGTACGAGACACGATGTTGATCGGTCATATTATGGAGAAGTTCACTATGAGTCGGTGAAAAACATCTTAAAGTGCTTAACCCAAGCACTAAGGATGTGATCATATTCATGGTGGGTCTAAATTAAAACTAGAGGGCTTAACGAGACTCGAGTTTTTCGAGACGCACCAAGACGACAGAAAAATCCACTTTAAGGTAAAGGGTTACCTTGAACAATTGGTGCGATTGAATTAGAAAGGTTCCAAACAAAAAAGAGTTCTTTGGTTTAGTGATAAAGACAAAGTATATAGCTATAAATGAAGTTTGCAGTTGATTGTTTGGATTAAAAGTTCATTCTGAACTAGGAATAGTTCTAAGTCTCATCTTGGATCTAAACATGTGTTATGGCACTTTCATTTGATTATAAGAATCATTGAAAGATGGGAAATCACTATAGAGATGGTGGACTCTCAAGAACAACATTACATATCCATTAACTAAAGCTTATCCAACAAAGGGGATAATCATCACTTTGAGAAGAAGAGTATAAGATACAATGGCGATTGGCTTTAGTGCAAGTGGGAGATTGAAAGTAGTATGCACACAAGCCAATCATGTTTGATGATAAAGCATATACTTTGTAACAATCTTATTCATTTATTAATAAAAAGTATTAATTTATTAAAGGCTTTTAATTATCTACATGATCTTTGTTTTATAATATGTAATAAACCCATAGTTTTAAGCAATGCTTTTAGAATAATGATGATGATCATTCTAATGAGATCTAAATTCTTTGAAAGCTTAAAACTAAAATAGTTCCCAATCGTTGGATTACTAAATTGGGGATTAGTGAATCCGGATAGATTGAGTACATCGTTAACTGCTCATTGGATGAGGATGATTGATCTCATGATCATTTGTGTGGAGACACTAAAGCAAGTATGTAGGTGCTTATTAGAGAATAAGTTCACTTTGAGCGTTGGCTCGCTATAAGGAATACCTAATGGAGTTTTACTTGCTCATCAATAGGAATTCTGTAGTGATAGTAGTCTAGTGATCCTTGGACTTGAGATCATCATAGTATCTTGTGTATGATGAATTATACTTTGACTTATTCCTTAAGACCCTTAGGGTATATCAAAGGGTATGCTTGGGTATAATAAGTTGTACGTGGAGATAATGTATGATCGATAAAGAATCTACCACTTACATAAAAGAAGAGAATGTCCTATGTGATTCGATAAATGACAACCCAATGAGTCCTTGG
The DNA here is from genome assembly GCA_020205615.1 of Panax quinquefolius. Taxonomy (NCBI): domain Eukaryota; kingdom Viridiplantae; phylum Streptophyta; class Magnoliopsida; order Apiales; family Araliaceae; genus Panax; species Panax quinquefolius. The sequence goes on from CM035171.1 coordinate 136,115,825, forward strand.
CAAATGAGAATGAAATTAGAAAGGAGTTTCTAATTTGCATTATTTGAGTTGTGCATTTAAGGATCGAAATACATATAATTAAATAAAATAAGACTTGACAAAGAATTCCATGCCTTATATTTAATTGGGACATTGTATGGTAGAAGGATTGAATTGTCTTTGGTAACTATTTACTCAAAGGTTCTTTAATGATTAATGTTGAAATCTATATTATCCGGAAAGTCGTTGATCGTTAGGGAGGCTTATCCTTATAGAGAATAAATATTATTTATTTAAATAAATTAATTGTTTAATTTATTTATTTAAATAAGATTAGAATTGTTCTAATTGATTTATTCACAACCGGTTTAATATGGAGAACCTAAAGGGTCACACCATAAAAGGAAGAATAATTATTTAAGAAGTTAATGGCATAATCGTAATAATATGTTAAGTATATTTAATTTAATCTATGGTGATAGAATAAATTAAATAGCTTAATATTTATTATTTAATATTTTAGAAATATTAAATATAAATTAATAAGAGGAGTCTTATTAATATTATTACAATTATTATTATTTTAATTTCTAAAAGAGTTTAGAAATTAATTTAATATAAGTACTTCTCATTTATTCCTAATAGGATTAGGATGGAAAATTAGTTAAAGGAGTTTAATTAATTATCCCTAATAAGATTAGGGAGCCCATTTAATTAAAAGAGTTTAATTAGATAATACCTTATTTTATTAAATAAGGTTACGATATCTTTATAAGAGGAGTCTTATATCGGATATTAGATGACTGACATAATTCCAATTGGTTGGAGAGTGCGTTTTTTCTATAGAGATAGAAAAACTAGGGTTTAATCAAATACCCTTCTTCTTGAATTCCTATTTTTCCTTGGTGGATCACCTCTGAGGCCAAACATATGGGTGGCTAACGCGTTGATCGAAGGAAGGAACAAAACCCATTAGATTAAAGTTGAGCGCGAAGGATTTGGAGGTGAACTTGTACGAGGAAGCTCGATCTTGAAGGGTATGATTTTATTCTTTATCTTTTCGTTTAATTAATAATTATGCATAAAGGGTGATCCGGGTATATGGTTTGTAAATTTTTTAAAACTCTGATTTTACACGCTTCCGCATTATTTTGCAATTTGATTGCGCACATGAATATTACAAACCTAACAATTTGGAATTTGGAAATGATATGTCAAAATCTCACTCTATACTTTTGTACAAGTTATTGGTATCTCAAAAATCTTGCTTTCTTCTAAAGTAGTAATTTAATTCGCGTTGTTATAAAATTATAGTGGATGTCTAGATTCATAGGATGTCTAGATTCATTCTTATTTTGTAACTCCCATGTTCAATGAGTTATAAAACTCATGACCTTTGAGTTTTATAACCTCCTAGTATTGATGTTAGTACATCTATAAATAATACTCCCTCCGTCCCAAATTAATTGTTCAGTTTTGACTTTTTAAAGTCAAATTGACCATTTTTAAAACTAATCTTTTTACTATTTTTGCTAAAATATAGGTGAAGAGATTATAACCAAAAGAAAGTATATACAATTTATTACTAATCCTAATTTTTATAATTTTAGAAATATATTTATATATGCTTAATTATTAATTCTAAAAATAGTTAATTTGACTTAAAAAAGTCAAAATTGAACAGTTAATTTGGGACGGAGGGAGTATCATTTTGTAAAGTGAATGGTGGATACAAAATATTATGGAAATATTCTATTCTCTCTAATCATCTTTGTACTTGATTTTAGTTATCTTTTATAACATTTCATAACACGTTATCAGCACGAGTTGCTCCTCACTTTCATATTGAGGATAATCATATTTGATTTGAAGGAGAAGGTATATTGTGCTTGTCTATTGTGTTCATTTCCTTTATTCACATCTCTACTTATATACTCATATACGGCTGCTACAATGATACAAAACATACTACAATTTTTATTTTTATTTCAATGGTCAATAACAGACATCTTCTCGCAGAAGAGATCGAGTAGCTTCCGCTTTTGATATTGTGTGCTCGATCTTATGTATCGAAACTCTCCAAATTTGAATCCATTTTCTCCATTTGAGATAATAGGCTACATAAACCCATTTGGGAGTTGTGAGCAAAATTATTCTCATGTGTATTAGTTTATGGGACCAAAAGGTTTAGTAAAAGAACTTGCGTGAGGTATAATATACGAAATTAGTTTCAATTAGCATTTTTATTTTATTGTGACAAAAGATAAAATATACCTCATATAATAACAAATTGTAGTATAGTATATATTTAGTCATACAATATAATGATGATGATGAATAACTAAAATGAGAGAACAATATGTGTGTGTTATATTGTATATATATGTATATGTTATATATATGTTCATATACATGTGAATAGTTATATGTGGATAGTTATAATAAACTAAATTTCTAATGATTTTTGATATATTTTTGTATGAAGTTACAATGGCAAATATAGTTAGTAGTGTTGGTTTGTTATTTAGTTTTAGTGGACAAATTTAGTTTCTTGTTTTACTGCATTTCTATAAATTGTTTCATTACAATTAAATTTGAACATATATAATTATTTAATTTGATGGGAAATATGTTTAGTTATTTAATATTCAAATTTTATAAATTTGAATTTGTTACCCTTGATTTATATCGAGCAAGAATTATTTGTAATGAAATCTTGATGCTGAGATTCATATAAAGGCAAAGAACCTTGGAGATACAATTATAATTGACAATCATGCATCCCTGCAGGATCATGAAAAAATTAATGATTTTTATTCGCTATCATCTCCATGAAAAATTAAAAGTTGAGTACATTAAAGTAAAAGTCTCACTTGTCTTATGAAATGATTTAAAGGAAAGATTTTAAAAGCTCATTATAATTGGTTTACTTTTGAAGTTGCAAGATTTTAAAAGTGTTGAGTGAAAAAACACCGATGAAGACATGTTAGAAAAATATTTATTATATTTTATCCCTCGAATATGCTCCTAGTAGTAGCAATATTGTGAGTGTAAGTTCATAATATATTCCCTAAACGATAAAGGAAATTATATTCCTAGAAGTGATATCATTTCTTCTAGTGGTATCGTACAATATAATGAGTTTTTCTTTGAAAAAACCAACAATCTCACACGGATCGATTCTATCACATTCCACAAGTGAATGGAACCTCATTTGATAATCATAGAGGAAATTATGGTTGTAGTTGTGGTAGTGGACTTGAAAAGAACAATCAATATATAAAAGGGAATGTACCCGTCGTACTCTTAAACATTTGGTAGATTTGTACCAAGACTCCATAAAAGAAAAAGAAATGGATTGATCCTGAAGATCCCATGAATTATTTTGACTTTTCAAATGGAGTGAATATAACTAATTTTGATATCAATGATTTACTTGATAATGTTTATAGAAATGTTCAAACCAATTAATTATTTTTATTTCATTGTATTATGGTATTATAATAAGTATTTTTTTTATTATATGTTTTATTTATGTTTTAAGTAATAAAGTTAAATTTATTGTTTTGTATATATGAAGTTGTATGGGCCAGAAGCTCATCAAACTTAATTAAAGGCTCTAGAAGAACGATTATTCATCAAACATAAAAGACTCTTGAAGAGTGATTATTCATCAAACTTAATTAAAGTCTCTGGAAGACCAATTATAATGTTGTCAAAGAGCACAAAACTTTGTATTGATGATTCTTTATATTTTTCTGAGACAAGCAGAAATTTGTTCAATTTTTAAGGATATACGTTATAATAGTTATTATATTGAAATCAATAAATAGTATCGGGTCAGAAGCTCATATTAGAAAAATTATATATTTTCTCTTCTGGGTTATATTATACTAAAATGAGAATAGTTGAAACAAATGTTGTAATACACCAGAAGTGTGTAATACACCAGAAGTGTTCAGATTCAAATATTTTTATGATTTGGTATGATCATTTAGGATCAATAATGATGCATTGAATTATTGAAAAGTCCCATGAACATCTCTTAAAGAACCAGAAGATTCCTTTACCTATTGATTATATCAAAGTAAATTAATTACCAAACTATCATATTTAATTATTGTTATTTAGTGTTCATCTTTCTAAGAAAGAATTCAGAGTGATATTTTTAAGGTATATTTTGAGGATTGTTATTTTAATAGTCTTCCCACCATTAGGGGGAGAAAAGTCGTTGCCTGAAGCACGATGGGAGATTAATTGGAATGTTTCAACGTTATTTAATCATGATTCTCATACAAATCAATATGAACTAGAAGTTCAAAAGATTATTCATTTGCAATGAATTGCAAATCAATTACCAGAATTATTCACCGATAATAAGAAAAGTGTGATATCGCACATTTTAGCTGCTAATATTCTAGAAGAGATTTAAGTCCCTGTAGGACAATCAGTTAATACAGCAACAAATTGAATCAAAGTCACACTCGAAACATGGAAGAATGATCGGTGTTAAAGATAAAATTTTCCAGAAGAAGAAAGTACAAGAAAAACAAGTTGCAACCTATAAAGAGGTTATACCCATAAAATAGGCTAAAAAAATTATTAATCTATCCAAAACTTATGAATAAAAATCTCATGTAAATAAAACTCTTGAAGAGTTATTCCCTGAAGAGGATGAGTTATCCTCTGAAGAGGATCAGGTACTTGAAAATAACGAGATCTCGATACATGATGTATTTACAGGAGACGTATATATTGGATAGAAAATAAAATCGTTGTCGACAACATATTTTCATATAAATTTACTATGGATATTACCAGAAGTAATGATCATCGTTGATGAATGTAGAAATATTTGGCCAATGTAGAAAGAGGCGATTCAAGCAGAATTAAATTCACTAAGTAAATATGAAGTTTTTGGACCTGTAGTCCGAACACCTAAAGGTGTAATGCCTGTTGAATACAAATAAGTATTTGTATGAAATAAGAAAAATAAAATTATATGGTACAAAGCGCAACTTGTAGAACAAGGTTTCTTCGCTGAGACATGGTATTAATTATGAAGAAACATGTGCTCATGTAATGGACACAATTACATTCAGATTTTTAATTAGCTTGATAGAAAGAGAAATTAATGGATGTTGTTACATCATATCCGTATGGATCATTATATAATTATATGTACATGAAAATTCCTGAAGGATATAAAATGCCTGAAGCATATAATTCTACATCTCGAAATATGTATTCTATTAAGCTACAAAGATCTTTATATAGGTTAAAGCAATCCAGATGCATATTGTGATATAATCGCCTAAGTGGATATCTTTTGAAAGAAGGATTTAAGAATAATCCAATTTGTGCATGCATTTTTATCAAAAGATCATAATCTGGATTTGTTATTATTATTGAATTTATTGATGAAAGATCCTTCTCCAGAAGAGTCGACAAAAATAACTAATTTAAGATGAAAGATATTGATAAGCCAAATTTTTGTCTTGGCCTACAAATTGACTATGAAATTCTTGTTCATCAATCAACATACACAGAAAAAGTCTTGAAATAACTTTACATGGATAATGTTAATCCTTTGAGTACTCCAATAATGGGTTGGTCACTTGATATCAAGAAATATCCGTTTTGCCACAAAAAAATAATTAAGAAACTCTTGGTCCTGAAGTACCATATATTAGGTCCTGAAATACCATATCTTAGTGCAATTGATATTTTGATATATCTTGCAAATTTCACAAGACTTGATATAGCATTTGCAGTTAACATACTAGCAATGTATAGTTATGCACCAACTCGAAGATATTGTAATGAAATTAAACATATTTTACGTTATCTTTGTGAGACTATTGATTTGGGATTATTTAATCCAAATGGTGATAGAATCAAGCATATTGCACCAAAATTATTTTATACACATGAGCCCCAGAAGAATGGCAATATTGATCATGTGATAATTTGGTTGATATATTCATTAAGTCATTACCAACTTTGATTTTGAAGAAGATGGTGCACAATATTGACATATTTCGACTTAATGATATTTTTACCATGAACAATGGAAATTCTATGTACTTATGAAGAGGAGTAAAAAGGATATGTGCTGTGATTGTACTCTTTTTCCTTCGCTAAGGTTTTTTCCCACTGGGTTTACCTTTGCAAGGTTTTAATGAGGCAATCCTAAGGCACTAGAAGTTATACAAGAATATTGTACTTTTTTCCTTAGCCAAAATTTTTTCCCACTGGGTTTTTATTTGGTAAGGTTTTTAACGAGGCATATTCTTAGAAAATTGCTACAAAAAAGAACTCCATCCATTCTATGAAGACAATCCGCATGTATAGCTCAATTAAAGGGAGGATACATCAAAGATAATCTAGCGGACCAACCTGTAATGTTTGAAGGATTAACGTCATAATATTGGAATCTGACAATTTGAAGAACTTAAGTATACATTCATGAGGGAGAGCTAATGCGCGCTGCACTCTTTTTTCCTTAACCCAAGTTTTTTTTCATTGGGTTTTTCCTGGTAAGGTTTTTAATGAGGCAACTTTCAATGCGTATTGCTATACAATGTATATCCAAGAGGAGTGTTATAAAATTATAGTGGATGTCTAGATTCATAGGATGTCTAGATTCATTCTTATCTTGTAACTCCCATATTTCGATGAGTTATAAAACTCACGACCTTTGAGTTTTATAACCTCCTAAGATTGATGTTAGTACATCTATAAATAATATCATTTTGTAAAGTGAATGGTGGATACAAAATATTATGGAAATACTCTCTTCTCTCTAATCATCTTTGTACTTGATTTTAGTTATCTTTTATAACATTTCATAACACGCGTTTTATTTTAGTAGTATTTTTTTTAATGGTGAAAAATAATATCAAGCTCCAAATAATAATTGTGATAACTAATTATAACCATGTACCTACATTATGTAAAAATCTCATCAATCCAACTTTCATCACTAATGTTTAATAGTATGCACAAATATAGAGTAAAATATAATTACACTATTTATAAATAATCATAATAACATTTATGATGTTTCTTTTAATATATTTTTTATTTTTTTAAGTAATAACATTTGTTATTTTTGCTGTAAATTATTATGCTCAAGTGTGACGCCCCCAAAATAGGTATACATCACTCATTCTAAGTCGTCAAATGCATGGTACAAAATTTAAATACAAACTTAATTATACAACATGAGCTGAGAGTTTTAACACGAATATTGTCTTCTAGACAATATTCAAACTCAAATTGAGTCCTCATTATAATTATTATCACACTATTTTATAAAATAGTGAGGACTACTACAACCACCATCTCGCATCACACTCCATTTTCCGATTAGTCTCAAAACTTACGTTCTCATTTCACAGAGAACAATGAAAGCAAAAGGGTGAGCTCAACTATCCCATTAAAAAATATTATGACTAAGATAATGCAAAATAAATTATCGTTAGCCTTCAACAGTGTTAAACTAATAGAATACAATAAACAACAAGTTTAACTGCAGCGGAACAAGTAATCCATTAAAAGAGTCAAGTAGAGCATGCTATCTACTATCTTCTATGATTTAAAAAATTTATCATCAATTTTATGGTTGAGACACAGCTCAATAAATAATCCACATCACTGAATTATCCATGCACTACGAGCCAAGGATATTCATTAGTATCATATTCACGAATTATCCATGCACTACGGGCCAATGATATTCGTGTTATCACCAATGGTCATGATCATCAATGCACTACGGGCCAACGAGAACTTTTACCACATCATTTGTAACATTACATGTCATGATTATACCGAACTATTCAGCTCATTCAAATTATTTAAATATTCAGAATTATTTCATTCAATTTTATCACACACTTCTAAGTCGGATAAGAAATGATGTTTCACTTTTTAACGTAAGAATATATGGTTGCGAGGGGAAGAGCTAGGGGTGTTCATTTGAATCGGTATTTTCGATTTTCCAGTTTTTCGAACCGAACCGAACCGGTCGATTCGGTATAAAAAAGAATCTCCATCCGATTCGATTAGAAAAAAAACCCTAGATATATCGATTTTTCTGATGCAGGATTCTATTGTTTTTATGGTTCTAAGAAAACCGAACCTAGGACCAATATATATACCGATTTTCTTTTTTATTATTAATAATAATAATAATAATAATAATAATAATAATAATAATAATAATAATAATAATAATAATAATAATAATAATAATAATAATAATAATAATAATAATAATAATAATAATTATATTAATTTTCGATAAAAGCCCAGATCGAACCTAGATCACGGGATTCAGATATCTTATTCCAACCCCACTCTAGCAGATTGATACATTTAAGGCGGCTTCGATTCGGTTCTAAGACCAGGTCCCATTGAACACCCTAGGAAGAGGGACGGAAAAAGGACCAATAATCCTGCCCTAAAATTAAAAGGTAATTGATAGCTTAAATTTGTGTAGTACATGTTATACCTTAAATATATTCCATTTGTTCTAATTTATATAATTATTATTAATATTTGAAGGATAATTTAAAACATTTTTAAACTTAAAATTAAAAATTATGAAATAATAATAAAACTTAGAATGAGTAATATTTTTAAAATAATTTACAATATTTTAAATTTAAAAATATCATAAGTGAAATATATATAAATCGAGTTTAAAAATCTCTTAAATTAAATTTAAAAAATTAATAACAAGATTCAAAATTGAACGGTAAGCAAGTTAAAATAAGGAAGTGAAAAGAATATGGGAACCGAGGGACACGAGTAAAGAGGGAACAACTTGTGGTTGAAGGGGTAACACATTGGAGCACCAAACATGTGTTACTACTCACATGGATATAAACAGTGTTTACATAACATAACATAACATAACAAACACAGGTGAGGTGGGCGACTTTCGGTGTTTACTACTTTCCGATCATCCACTTACAAACACAAAACAACAAGAGCAACTACTCTCCTCACAATCCCATCATTATCATCGTCATCTTCTTCATTTTATACATAAATTCTGCATGAATTAATATTATTACATATATATATATATATAGACCACGGCGGCGGCGGCCTATAGCTGTGGCTGTGGCTGTGGATTTGATTGTAGAAATGGCCTCTTCTTTTCCTTTTTTCCTGTCATGACAACTACTAGTCCCCGTTTGTTGTTTGTTAGTTTATCCTCTTTTTCTTCTCTCTCCTCCTTATAAAAGTCCTGTCCACCCATCCATCCATCCATCCATTATATGTATCTTGGTTTTCACATCCAACAAAAATCGGCCCAAACCGAGTCAGTTAGATGCTTTTGTCCCTCCATGCTTTATATCCTTCTTTCTTGTAAAAACCCAGCTCACAGAATCTCCCACTTCTTCCTTCCCCACAACCAAACCACCCATCTCTCCCATTCATTCTTTTCTACCTAAAATATTACTCCTATTATTAAATCATCATATCATATACATACAGTCCTACTCCTAGAAACAAAGAACGAAAAAACCAAGAGTCGCAACACTTTATTCATATATAGACACAAGGGCCAGAGATAGGCACTTTTAAGGTCCTAATTCCTAATGATCAGACTATTCTTCTGCCCCTGCCTCTGTCTCTCTTTCTTCCTCGTAGCTTCCTGTAGAGCAAACCATGACCATGATATTGCCTCCACATATAATACTCCCGCTCCACCGCCGGGTTTCAACCATAATAAGGCCTCATTTAAGCCAGGCATAGCCATCATTGTAGGTGTACTCACCACCATTTTCTCCATCACATTCCTAATACTCCTCTACGTCAAGCACTGCAAGAGGGAAGACTATGATTACCACAACAATCCCAGAGGCGCCATCGCCGCCAACTCCGTCAGAAAAAACTCCGGCATCGACCGCAACGTCATATATATGCTGCCCGTATTTCGATTCGGGTCACTCAGAGGCCAAAAGGACGGACTTGAGTGCGCCGTTTGCTTGAACAAATTCGAGCCCACGGAGGTACTGAGATTACTCCCCAAATGCAAACACGCATTTCACGTAGAATGTGTGGATACGTGGCTGGACGCACATTCCACTTGCCCTCTGTGTCGTTATCGGGTCGACCCTGAAGACATTCTACTAATCGAAGACAACAAAAATCCGCATCAGGAAGATAATTCGCAGCAACGAGTACAAGAAGAAGAGGAAATGATGGAAATTCGTCGAGTATCTGGTAGGCATTCGTCTGCCGGGGAGAGAGGAAGTAGTGGCAGTGGGTATCTCCAAGTTATTGTGGAGAATCCACCCAATAGATCAAAATCGTCAATGGAGTTCAGAAGATCTTTAGATAGTTCAATGAGATTGAAGAGAGATGGTGGCTCAGTGTCAATGGGGTGTTTTGAACGGTCCCGCAGAGATGGGCTTCTGCTGGCCGGAAAAGAAGATTCTAAAAAGAGCTTCGAGCGGCGGTTCGAGCACCGGATTGTGGTGTCATCGGGCGGCAGTGATAGTTTAGGAGGGAGTGAGACCCAGCAGAGATGGAGCAACGTGCACCCGTCGGATCTGTTGTATCTACGGTCGGAGATGATAATTAGTGACAGCCGACGAATGTCGGGGTCGTCATCAAGGCCGTCGGTGGCATCTCCATCAGGACAGCGACATCAGCAGAATCAGAAGGTGGGGGAGGGTGGGAGCATTAATGAGGATGAGGGGCAGGGAAAGGGGAAGGGGAAGAATGGCAGGAGCGTAATAAATGAGAGAAGTGTGTCGGAAATCACGGGGGTGAGCAGAGTGAGGAGTAATGAGGAACAAGAGCGACGAAAAGAGCAAAGAAAGAGACAGGAGGAAGGTTTCGTAAACAGATGGTTGGCTTGGATTTCCGATACCACTACCAATAAATCTTCACCTCCACCTCCACCTCCACCTCCACCTCCACCGCCAGCTGTTTCACACGCCGAAGGACAACCTTCCAATTCCTCTCCATAATTTTTGCCATTAGTAGGCCAAGGCCAGGCCCCTTCTACTATTAATTGATTAATTAATGTATTAAGTAGTAGTACTAGCATATATACTCACTCGACTCGTACACAACAACAAAAGTAGCATTAGTAGTAGTATTAATTAATTTAGTCACTAACTTTTTAAAACCTCTCGATTATGAAATTGAAATGAATATGAATCCAAACAAAAACTCATTAAACTAATACTCCCTCCATTCCATGCTTTTTACAATAAATTTTTTTTTTCTAATTTATTTGTTCTTTACAACTTTCTAGGGAAAAAAGTGATTTACAGTTCTGTATCATCCCTAACTTTTTTATTATTCCAATATATTCTCTCTTATACTATTAGTTTTCAACATACAAATTTAATTATTAAATAATAGTATTAAATAACTTTTTCAATGCATGTGTATGAAACTAAAACAATGACTATTGCATATTTATTATGGACCTTTACAATTGTAATTTAGTAGAAAAGTTTCAAATAAATTATCAGGACTCTAATAATAATAATAAAAGTAATAGTAATGTATGTGTATTTATGTATAAGGGGAGTGATTAGTATGACGTTAATTTTAATCAATTAATCAATACAGTATCAACACGCAAATCGAAATGTGATATCTCTTTGCATGTCAGTGATAACCGGATGCATGCATAAGAGGATATGATTTCCTTGCACGGGGATTTTAGAGTTTGATTGCGAATGACATAACATGGTGACTTGAACAACAAACTCAAGAGTATAAACATGGGATGGGACTAGTAGCAGTAGCAGAAAACGCCGCAGCCGCTCCATGTTGCAAATCTGGATCGTGCTTTACGGGTTACAGTGGCGGCTACTTTCCGTAGTTGAAAGTGATTGGTTTGGTGTTCCACTCTTGATTTCTCTTAAATTTATTCCAACCAACTAAATTATTAGAGTTGACAATAAACAGTACTCCGCCATATAATCCAACACACAAAACACTAGACATCCCCCCACCCCTCTTCTCTTGTTTTTTTCTTCTTCTACAGTTCTAGTCTATTATAATTTCATACATCCGTAACAACCCAACCCAACCCAATCCAACCCAATAAATAAAACTGTAACATGCTGATCTCCTACTCTGTAAAACCAAACAATTCAGCATTATTATAACCATCCCTATACATACAAAAGCCTACGTCTCGCATTAAATATCCATAGTTTGGATCAAAACATTAAAAGCACTGAGAGAGACTATTGACAAATTATACAAATTCTATTAAGCAAATAATATTCCCTAATATTGTATGAACCAGGAGTTCTGGTGCCATGTCCAAACTTACTTTGCGGGTCGACTTCTCTCACTCTGTTGCGGTCGGAGAAGGGAAAACCACCTCGGATATAGAGCTCTTCTTCCTTCCTAGCTACGCCTTCGATCCAGGAAGGTTGGTCTCAAAGGTGTTCCCCCTGCAATCTCAGACATTGGTGGTCTTAGGTTTGCATGTGGCTCAAGGCATAAAAAACCCACTTAATTGGATTGTTTGCATCACATCTTGGATCTACTAGATCAATCACCTTTGTCCTTTCAAAGAGCTTCCATGCCTAACATGAAGATAAAAATATTAAGGAGCAGTTTTTTACAATTTAACTACACTCTCACAAAGTTAACAACCATAACATCATAAAAGTTGCTGACAAGGTAAATGCATACATATATTCAGGCAGGAAGGAAGGTATTGCATTTCTGATGGCAAAGTAAGATCTGTATTTTTCCTGCAGGTAAGCTAATAATTTCAAGCACCACAACTCCAAAACTATATATGTCAGCCTTTTCAGACAATTCTTCTCTAATGGCATATTCAGGGGCTGTATAAAAGGGGAAAGAGAAAGATAATTAGTTAACATAGGTGAAAGTATTACTTATCAAAACAAAAAATACTCATTATATTGTCTAGTCTACTGTTTGCTAAAAAAGAACGTACCTGCTAACAAAAGTACTGAGAATATATAGGAAAAGACTTGCAATGCTCCTGCAAATGTAGTGCTGAGATAAGTTTGATACTCAGGAAAGAACCTGGCCAGACCAAAATCACCGATGCTGGGTTGCTAGCTTTGATATCTCTGTGAACAATTCTGAACCCTCTAGCACTGCCAAGAATTATTTGGAACCGGATATTCCAGTTCAGGAAGTGATCACTTTTTCCTGTGCACGAGACGATCAAATAATTATCATCCAATTCACAAGAACGTTTTTTCAGATATAAAGCTTGCAGTGAGTGCTGTTTCATTAGTAGTAGGACTGAGTTAGGCCTCTAGCAAAATTATACGTCAGAAAAGTTACCCAATGGAACAGCATTTGCACCATGAAGGATTGTTAAACTTTTATAAAACAACTATCATGTAAACAAACACAAATAAATGCACAAGGGAATGTCCAATACACACACACAAACAAACACTTAACACTTACAGAAGAGATGGTGACCTTGATATTTAAGCTGCTGCGGCCTTCATATATATAGACTGCCTAAACATGCCTCATCAATCAAATTGTGCAACTGCATCCCACAACAAATGGTTTAACAAAACTAAACTGTTTTTCTTTTTTCCCTAAATCAGCTAATTCAAAATTGCTGAGAAGCTCCTTTCGCTTACTTAATTTTGAACTTTGATTCTTTTTTCTTTTCTTTTCTTTTTTTTTTTTTTTTTTTTGGGGGTGGGGGGGTGTGGGGGAGAGAGAGAGGAGGCCGAGATTATGGCATTCCTGATGAAGTACAACATAATTATATATATATATATATATATATATATATATATATATATATAATGTTGCAAATTTGTGAAAGCTATTATTTAAATAAAGTGTAAAGATCTTCCAGTGCTTCGGGCAGGGCAGACTTATAATGTTTTGAATAACCAGGTTAAGTTTTTATCATGAAACTTGACACTCAGTTGAATAAAATTTTGTATTAAACAGGACTAGACTTTGAGTGATACCGTATACTATGAGGTCTAAACTCCTGTTCTTCATGTATTCATACAAAGTAGCCCTTGAGCTCCATCTGAGCAGCATCCAATAAGGCGAACCAGGTTCTTATGTTGTCTGCTTGTTATCATCCTCACCTCTGCAAGAAATTCTGACTCTCCTTGTTGGGATTTATCAATGGATAATTTCTTCACAGCAACTGACCCCCCATCTTCGAACTTCCCCTGCAACAAATTATATCATTATCTTGTAGCATCTTGATTGGCATTAGAAAAAGAAATGATCTGGCGCACGAGCCTTAAATACATAAAAGGATTTCTCAACATCAAACTGGAAAGTCTGATTTGTAACAGCTGGTATCAAGACATTATTCAAAAGGCTAAAGGTCATCAACTTAATTATAAAGTTGTAGTATGGAGACCTATGGTAAAACCAATTTCAGTAGAATCTCTCTTCTTTTATAAGGAAAAAATCAATTAATTAAAATAGGTCAAAGTCCTCTCTGAGTTCGATAAAAATATGTAGGATTTTTCCCCCAAGGTTAAGAAACAAATAAACTAAAATAAGACTTATCAGAAAAAATAAAAATTGTCAAAAAGGTTTTCTGGAAAAATACCAGATAAACAGGTCCAAATTAAATCCACCTCTCTTCCAAGAAGATTACCCTGGTGAAAATTCTTAGTTGCCTTCCTTAATGTATAAATGGCTTATTGTATAAAGATTTCCAATTAAATAATCATCAGTTGCTGCAACAAAATAAGTTGTCTCAATAATTCACTCATAATAATTATTGCTCTCAAATATCACACATAATTAGACGTATAACCTTGGCGCTTTCCACTTGGTGTTACAAACTTTCTCAGCTCTGCCGGTCTCAGAATTTTCCGGAAGAAAAATAAGAGAATCAGCAATATTAAAAGCACTACTATCCCTCCAAGGAAAATGAATAAGGCTGGCACAGGAAGCTTAGATGGGGATGCTCTTGTATCTTCTGAGGGTGACGATCTTGACGGAGAGTTCACTGCGTCAAAAAATATAAGAATACTCACTCATCAAACCTGGTTAAAGTTAAAGCTTATACAAGATTTTATCATCTTTCTTTTTAATTTTCAAATCTTGGAGGGAGGAGGGAGGAGGGAGGAGGGAGGAGGGAGAGAGAGTTAGGATAATATGGGATATATGATCACAAGAGATAAGCTATATGAGTTCCATGAATTACGAATATGAGACTATGTACTCTTTGAGTAAGTGGTGGGCTATTCACGCAGAGGATCTTGGATCAAATAAGAGATATTGAATAGGTGAGCTTGTTAGTTAGAGACGTGTTGAGCTTGGCAGAGACTTGGTGGATAAGATTAGCAATGTTGAACAGGGTGCGCTCGTCCATTAGGAGACTTGATGGAATAGGCTAAAAAAAGTACGGTTAAACTTGGTGTTGATGTGGATGGAAAGATTTGAAACTAAGGGAGAGATTGTTGGGGTATAGTGTGACTGAAACATAAAAAGAAAGATTGAAGACATATATGTTCTAATGGACAAAGACCTAAGATGTTGACTTTTAAGGCCTCTAGGTAACCCTTTCCACATGTAACCCCGTTTACTAGTCACTTGCAAGTAGGGCTTCCAATGAAAGCACCAATAATGCCAACCTTAAAAAGCTCGGGAGAGGCTAAGACCTATATCGATCCGCATCAAGTTGTATTTGCAACCAATGTGAGACTAAAGTTGTATTTGCAACCGATGTGAGACTATTTTTTACGGTCTAGTATGATGTTCGCATTATAAACACTTGAGCTGCAGTGATTTGTTTGTGACGCAATTATAAGCTTGACAATCAAAGCACAATCACATTGTACATAAACAGAGGCCACATAATTAATACAATCCCAATCCAGTACCCAATTAGAATTTCATCGCAAATTACAAGAAAAAAAAAAAAGAAGAATGAAATATATGTAAGAATCGAAACATTTCTTCCCATAATCTCTATTTTGATTTACAATGTCCTCTTGGCAATAAGATAATAGCTTGTTCAAGAGAGAGATTGAATAACAACATGATGGAGAGATGATGGGAGTCGAGGGTCTGAATATTCGGACAATTCAAAGATGGGGGAAAAGTAATTGCAGCGATGAAAATGAGGAGAAAAAATAAAAAATTCTAATCTACATTCCAAAATTAGAGCAATACATTTTTTTATTTAAACATATGAAAATTTTAATACGCCATTACTTATATAGTTGAATATCACCATGCGACCTCTAACATATCGTTAGTAATATGTTTGTATTATTTTTTTAAAAAAAACTTAAATTTATTATATATTAGTAATTTATTAATATCTAAAAACCACCTACAATTAATTAACAGGATAAAGGTCGGAAAAGGCTTGCTCCAATTTGCGGTTGGTTGATGAATGATGAAGCACAAATAAAAATCATTGAGTAAGAATAAAATTTAATCGTCCCTGTTTAACCTCTGATAACAGGTGAAAGACTTGACAGCTCCCAAAAAATTAATTGGATTAGATATACATTCACTACCAAAATAAATGTTAATACTCTTGATAATAACCATAAGTCGTAAGTATTTATTTACAGTAACTGCATGTTAAATAAGTCTCCAGCAAACTAGCTATTTATTTATCTAGAGATCAGTTTGTTTAAACAATTACCATAAATTAAAGAGAGCTCGCTCTGGGTTTTCTTAGGGTTTATGGAGGACCAAATCCACTGCAGCCAGCCATTTTGTTTAACAATTTTGCAGCCCTCCCTTGGAAGTTGGATATATAATTTTTCCAGCTTTAATGAAAGTAGTTCTTTCTTCAATCTTTGGTTTTCATCACTTGGCTTGAGCTTTCACAAGAACCCGCACTCTCTACCTCTGTTTGCTTCAACTTAGTCCTGCTCCTGCATATAATATAATATTATATAAATCACCATCATCACCTCCTTTCTTGCTTGTAAGTACCTGAATAACTAGAAAAACTACAAATCCATGAATTATTAGCAATTACTTATATTATAATACCCTAATGTTTTTTTTAAACTAAAATTTTCTTAAAAGTAGTCAATTTAGAAATGTATATCTAATTTTAAAACAAAGTGAGGATCAAAAAAGAAAGCATATGTTAAAAATAAAATACATACATATACACAAACACTACTTGAAACCAAACTTCAACTTGACACGGCCTCAGATTTAACCTCTCAGCCAATTCTTGCTTCTGAACCTGCATGACAGTGCATTAATTATTAATATATGGAATTAAAATTTAGTGAATTTTTATAATAGATTTAGCAAATTTTACCAGCTAGACTATGGTGCATTCTATCTATGCTTAAGATATGAGTATAAATTTTCAACACAATTAGGCTACATAATTTACAACTAGCAGATTAATCTCTTACCCAAATATATGAACAAATTTTAGAATGATATATCAAAATACAATTAATACCAAGAGTGGAATGAAAATAGAAATAGGGATACGTACCGTATCGCAGCTTGAAACCGTCTTCAAGCATGGAAGTTTGTTCTCTGGTTAAGCCTTAGTTTTATTTTTTTTCCTTTGCAGTTCTTGATTTTTATATCATCATTAGAATATTTTTTCTTATATTCAGAGTCCATGGCTTCATCCTCTAAGCAAGCAACACTTATCTTATTTTTCTGGTGGTCAACATATTGATCATTCACACCTATAGAAAGACGGAGTCCAATATTGCATACTTCTTCATGATCTTCCATGGATGCTTTTGAGAGAGAAAGAGAGGGGAAAAAAAATACTACCCAGTAAATGACTAAGAAATGTTTGATAATATGAAAGAGTTAAAACATGCGTTACAATTACGAGTCACCAGTAACTTCCACAGACATTCCATGCTGGGCTTACAGGAATTCCACAATAATATAAAGCCATTTGATTCCTACTCTTTTCTCATTAATAACATTCTTTTCCATTTAAAATTAAAGTTGCATTTGTCTTTTAAATTTAAAGATATATCTTTTAAAAAAAAATTATAATACCAAAATTGTTAATTATTATTATTTTGCCAAAACAGGGATGAAATCCATAAATTCATAATGGCCACCCGAGAAAGCTATAAAATAGGTAGTTCAAATTATTGTCTTTCAGGGATTCATAAGGTCAATTTTTAGAAAATTTAACTGTCCGTTACTTCTAAAAAAAATAAATTTGTGAGAGAAAATTATTATCATCGCTATACATCTGGAAATATAAAAAAATCAGTGTGAAAATATCACTTTCCTAAAATTATTGAATTGGAATGACTAGGACTCTCTTTAGTCTTTTCCTGACGGGAGAGTATTTAATATTCCAAAAGACTACATAGCTAGATGTTCTTCTCATGGGCATTTTTGTATGTTGCATGGCAACCAAATGTTTTCTTTATTTGTGAAGTGCTACAGGCATTATTCTAGGAAAACTCCTATCGGTTAATAAGTTTTTATATGTGCATGTTTGTGTGTGTTACTGTGTGAGAGAGAAAGTAGGGTGGGTCAAACTACATTCTTCAGGGATTTTGGATTGTTATTTCTGCTACTATCTCATTGGTATAAACGGCAGCATCATAAGCATGGGTTGAGACATGTCTCTCCCACCCTCATTCAATTATTGATTCTTTCTCTCTCCCTCTCTCCCTCTCTCATCCAAACAAACACTGAAACACACAAATGTGATTGCACTGTATGAGGTTCTCCCCTATTTATTTGGTATTCTACCACTCTTTCTACTCAAGAATAGAAAAAGATATCCTTTTTGCTTCAATAAGAATGAAATCTTCACATACCATTTTCTTCTGCCTTCTTACAACTGTTCTCTGTCTTGTTTGCAAAACTGTTATAAGCTCTTCTAATTCCCCTACTCTTGTTTCTCTCCTAGGAAGGAGATCCATGAAAGATTTGAGCATCTTGCCCTCCGGCCTGCAACAAGATGCACATCAAAAGATCAAGGTGGGAATATCTAATGATTCTATCTGCTTTTATTTCCCAAGTTCTATCACTTACCATAAAATGCTTGTTTCATGAATCTCAAGTCTACTCGCATGTTGCAGGTTCATGAAGAAACGGAGAGAGATTCAAACCAACCTGGTACATTTTCAAATGATGAGTTTGCAAGGGTTTACAATGAACCAGACCTTGTTTACTACACAGATTATCACGGGGTGACAACTCATCCAAATCCAACTCCCAAGCATCACCCATAACCATAGGGCTTATTGTTTGGCATATGCAGGTCATGCTCTAGATAGGATCAAATTATGCTCTACTCCCCTGTTGGCATTCCGGAGAGGGAATATGCATCCGAGTGGGTTTTCATTCCAAAAGAGAATAGCATAAGACTACGTAGGAAGTGGGGTTTTATCTCATTCACGGTTTGTAAATATATGAATATATACGTCAGTGATCAAAATTCTATCACTATAAGAATGTACCTTTTAATAAGGATTCATTTAATTTTGGATGCAGTTCTTAGTTGATATCCTCCAACCTTTTCCAGTTTAAATTCCCCTCACTAATTAACTTGCTACCTTAAAAATGAAGTGAAAAGTAGAAAAAATATTAATAATTCTAAACTCAAGTTGACCTGATAAAAAACATACCTATCAGGTTTACTGAATGGTTGGTGGAGATGAGTTTTGCGCCCTACAAGGACAAGAGCTTAAATATATTCAGCCATATCCTATGATTGCTCACTGTACTTTGGAAATTGGGTAGTTTTCTGCATGTGATTAAAGATAACATGTCTCCTCGTCCATACCTGCAAACAAAGGCACCATACCTACTTGAAAAGTAAATGACAAAATAATGGTCATAAATATAGTAAAGGGTAGTTTCTGTCAACTGTCAATTCAATCACAATGCAGTGAAAGCATCCCAATCATGTATTGGTTTCTCGCCATTTGTACTTCTCAAACAGCATCTTATAGCTGTGTTCTACATTTTCAAATATTACTTCCCTACAGAATTTAGATTACCAATTTACCATGCATGAATTCAGTTCTGCCTTGTTCATATGCTGCCCTACTAGATGAAAAAGGTTTCAGCCCATATTGAAGCAATTTTCCAATTATGTCCTTCAATCTCTTCTCTTCCCTGCTGAGATGCTGGAGCCCCATCTAGTGTCTTCGAAGGTTGAAGCAATATTCCAATTATGTCCTTCAATCTCTTCTCTTCCCTGATGAGATGCTGGATCCCCATCTAGTGTCTTCGAAGGGATCTTCATGATTCTGCAAAGCCACTTCTACGCCCCTAAGTACATCCGCAAATATTGACCAGGTGCTGATCGAGTTGAGCAAATGCCTGAAAACTGTTCTCTGCTTCACTTCAATCCAACCGCCAGTAACTGATTGCATTGATATTGGACCAAGACAAACTAAGCAAGCCTTCTGAGATGCAGGGGCAAGGTCAACATTTGACCTGATTGCAATATGCATTAGATTTCTTTTCCAGAACCTTTAAAAATTAGTATAAAAGAACGGCATGAGTATACCCAGTGAGACACTGGTTCTGTCCCAACATGAGTGAATCCTTCACGCCATAAACAGATTACCATCAAGGAGCAGGTTCAAACTTGATAACAGAAGTAAAACTTTGACAGCAATTCACAGAAACTATTAAAGTCATTTACGATTTGAGGAATTCATTTCAATCTTGAGGTGGTTGAAATTCAGTCCAAAGAAAATTTTGGATTGTTGGAAACAGTACAAGGAAATTAAACAAACTTCTTAGCAAAGCTACTTCACTAAACAATAAACTTGCTTTTATGTCTTTTTTATATCAAGAGATATTCTGAAAACAATTTGAAATTTATGCAAACTATAAGTTATAATGCAGTTGTTGCCTTAGTAAGTTTGAAGCAATTTGAAATTGTTTGAAACACCGTGAAGCTACAATTCACAGTCATCATATTGTAATATTGTTGATTTGAGACATGAACACGATAAAGCTTTTTTCAGGACATGATGGGACCAAAACCTTTGTTTTTCGGGTCTGATCGATCACATGTCCATATTAATATTATTTGAATGACCTAGGTCAAGCCACATGCATTGTTTAATTTCTGGTCCTCCCACATGCACTGTCAAAATTTTGTTTGTAGAAAAGCCCTTGAAGCAATTAAAAGATACTCTAGGCCTACACATAACTAATTCCAGAGAGCATGCGAATGAGAATATTCCATTAACTTAAAGATCGATGCATATAAATTGAAGCCAAGTTGTTATGGTGTTAAGCATTTCCTTGTAAAAGGTATAACCCGGATTGTTTCCAGAATATGTCAAAGATATATTTGTGGCTAGAAAGTTTATATCTCTTGCTATGACCTTAAAAATAATTTCATTTACTTTAAAGCTACAATAGGCAAGGTTACCATAGGGTAACAATAATTATCTTTGGCACCATTATATCCAATTCGGCCATTAAAATGAACTTGACATTGTTAAAAAGAATCAATAAACAGGCAAAGTTCTTCCTAAGACAAGGTTAGGTCATTACACATGTTGGTCCACATAACCAGGTGGTAGGAGGGGTAGACTAGATGCAAGCATAACCTTTGGCATATAATTTAAACAAAAATATTAAATTCTTCCTTTCTAATGGAAGCACGAACTTACTCAAATGGTAGCTCAACGTCAATAGCAAGAGTTTGATGTAAGGAGAACTTAGCATTCCCATAGAGCCCATATTTCTCAACAACTGCACATGCCTCTTGAGGGGAACTCCTAGGAATATACAAAGCATCACCATCATGCTTCCACCCTCTGAATCATGCAAGCTATCAACAGGCTCATACAAGCGAGGTAACTGGACTCGACCGAGGAAAAACCCATCATTTTCTTCACTCCAATAATTTGGCACGCAAGCACAAAGTGACTGGCCAATCCCTGATAACTTTGGTTGATATACATATATAAACCTGCCTATGGCTGAAAAAATAAGAATGCCAAGGTGAATGTGTGTGCTTCTTCAAGTCTCAAAAAAATCATCAATATACTGAAAATGCCAAGGTGATTCCTCCCTGTGGTTCAACATAAATTACTCAACTAATCTCGGCTAAACAATTTATGAAGCATTTGCGCTACACATATGTATATAGAGAGAGAAAGAGTTGAGGGACTGTTACTCTGTTAGTTGAATAAAGAGGGAGCAGGAGAGAAAGATATTTGATCAGATTTTGCAAGAGAGAAAGAATAGAGAGGCGGAGTTTGAGTATTGGGAGGAATGGATTACTTTTGCAGCATCAGAGTGAAGACAGACCACGATTAGGTTATGATGATTTCTTCCGGTTCTCATCCTGTTTCTCCAATTTTCCTTCCATCGTCCTTCGTCCGGTGGGGAACTTCTTTGCCGTACCAAATTTCAAAATACAAATCCTATAATTTTATTTTATTTCGGTATTGATGAATATTTTAAAATTGAGTAATGTTATTTTCCAAATATTTTATAAATTACTGATGTTATATAATTCATTTCAGCATATTGATTAAAAAATTATTTTAATATAGACTTCGGCCCCATATATGTTGAAGCAGAGTATTACATCAACAATTTATAAAATAATTTGTGTCCATAGCATTATTCTTAAAAATTAACTCTGATAAAATAATTAAAATTAAAATTACAAAAATTGAAAAATATTATTAGTAAAATATGTGATGGATAAAATAAATAGTAAAAATTTTAAAAGTAACTTTATGATTATTACAATTCTGTGATGAGATGAGGTCGAAGAGTAAAAAAAAAAACTTTAAATCAACATTTGAGACTTCCTTCATATTATTGCTTCGTGCTTACTCTACCCTTTCTATATCCAAATTAAACTAAAACAAACTCTCAAAAATTATTTCCTGCTTAATGAAAAATCTATAAAAACAAAAAACAAGTGCAACAAAATAAGCACCAGCCCATCAGACAATCTTTCAAGTGATCGAGGACCAATTTCTTTTTTCAAAACTGCTTTGGAAACCTTTTATTTTCTTCCTCTTTCAACGGATATCATAATTTTTATTAATATCATGGAAAAATAATGTTTGGTTTATAGAAAAGACCCAATGCGATTGCCAACTTGCACTACTAATTTTCAATTGAGATAATCTACTGCCAAAATTAATGTAATGATTCTTTAGATGTTTATATATTTTATTTCCGTGTCAACAACATAATCAGAAAAGCCATCAAACAATCCACCACACAGATGATAGTAAAAATATTATCAATAATCACTCCATACAAAGTATTTGGCCTCAATTTTAACACTTGAAAGAAACTAATGGGAAAGGCCTGACAGTTACCGAAGAAAGTTTGAAATAGAGGAAGTACTTAACTACTAACATACGAACATGGAACTTGAGATAAACGGCTACATCAACTTTCTATTAAATGAAACCCAATCCTCATTATCCCAGAAAGAGTTGCAGTAAGAGTAATATCAAGAGCAGAAATAAAGATATTATATGAATGCAGAGTAATCAAATTTTCCCAAGATGATCACCTAGCAAGTCCCTATAATTCATTCAACTTTTGACAAGGAAAATTATAGATACTTCTAGGTTCCAAAGAAAAATTGGGCAGACCTCACTACCAATGTGCTTAAGAAGATTGATAGCAGCCATAAAACATGAAACATGACAGTAAGACTTGATAGTTGCTAGTAGCTACTGAAGCGTCAGCAGATCCGGTTGATGTACTCGATTCAGAGATCAGTTTTATCCCTTGCAGAAACACCTAGAAGCTTAGCCAGTTCTCCACTTTCATAGGCTTCAACTGTATCTGTTGCCCGGAATTCATGGATTGTTCTAGTGTGACTCATTGGTAAAATTATAATTTTCAAAAAATATTGAAAGGAAAATAGAAAAGCATAGAATCAACAAGTTACCATCTGAGCCTCCAATGTGCTTTCCATTGATGAACACCTCCTGTACAGTTCGCCTCCCAACAATCTCATTCAGGGAGTCCTGTATATTCCAGCCATCTTCTGTAAAACATAAAACAGTTCATGTCAACACCTTCCTTCATTCAATGAAATGAAAGTACAGATAAAAAGTGGGATTAAAGGCATCCCCATCCTGTTTAATATTCTTAAAAACTAATCATAAGCAAAGAACGAATGAAAGTGGGCAGCAAGGCAATCCTATCTTTTTTCTCCCTTTCAAGCTTTTCTCATAATCATTGTTCAGTCCAATTTTCTCATCCTCCTTAAGATTAAATAATTTTCCCTAACAAAACTCTATGAAGATGAAAGTAAGTTGTTTCGGAAAGGAAAGACGCACAAACCTCTCTCATCAAGCTCCACAACGTAAGGTACTTGATTCAACTCTTTGAAAACAGCTTTTGCCCTTCTACAATACCTGGACATCAGAAGATAAATGAAGGGGGGAAATAGTGACAGAATATTAGTTTATCAAGCTCAAGCTTCCAGACAATGTACAAAATCAATGACAATTTAAGAGATCAAGTTGTTTATTAAGATTAAATATTACTACCTCCATTTCAAAATATATAATCAATATTGAGTTTTTTAAAGTCGATTTGAAACATTTTAAAATTCAAAATTGAAAAGAATACTTTTAAATGTTGTCGGTACAATTATGAATTTTATAAACTATCTAAAAGTACTAGAAATTATGTTGTTTATTGTCTTCAAAACTTAATTGAATCATGTCAATTTTAAAGTTCGAAAATGCTAAAATTGATATTAGAAAGTCAAAGACTGATCTTATACATTAGAACGGAGGGAGTAGCAATATTTCTACAAACAAATTTACCATACAAATCACAATCATATTAAAATGCACAAAGCCACTATAGAAAACATGTGTACATTCATCTTGTGAATCTAAATCTCAGCATGTCCACATAAATAATGATCTTACCTTTATTACCATCTAAAAACAAAACAACCCTCCTAGATTCCATTCGAATAATGACCTTACCTTTATTACTAGAAGTAATTTTCTAAATCAAGAAAAGTATCAATAGGCAACAAAAGATGAAATTGCAACTACCAGAAGTCCTGTTATAAAGATTCAAGAACAAATGATGTAACAACTAAAGTAGAGTTATACATGACACAGATTTAGGATGAAGAATTAACGAAAAATAAACTAGGATTTAAACTCCACGTTTAAACCACTAGAATCTCTCAAGTGTATCACCTCCACGTATCAACACCAAAATTGATAAATTACCTCTACGGTATGAATAAAATAAAAACTTCAATATCAATAGTTTGTAGTCTAAATGA